>APFE030490332.1:185778-296239 GCA_000404065.3 Pinus taeda
TTACTGGTCTTCGATAAGTTGCAAGTAATATAGCCTATCATGTTTGATTTGGTCTTTTACTCTGATGACTGTAACAAAAGGAGACCGAATGAAAAGAAACCAAGCAAAAAGAATTTGGAAGAGAGAAATACCTAGATGATCAAATGAAGTAAGCACATTTTCTTTTATAATAAATGAATGACAAAAGGCTTAAGTGCACAAATCCTAGATGCATGAATAAAATGATTTAAATACTATTTAAGTCATTAATAGCAGACTAAAGCTTGATTTACAGTTACACTAAGTCAATAAGTGAATTTATTAATATGCCTAGCTTTATAGTGTAGATGACAATTCTTAAGTAGATAGCTCTAATATTCTCCCGTAATGGTCCTTCTAGAGATTACACCATGTTTGCTAAGTTACCAGGATTCGGATACGGATTCGGGTTCGGATACGGATTCGGATTCGGATACGGATCCGCTTGATTTTTGAAAAGCTAGGATTCGGATACGGCAAGGAAACGAAGCGATTTCACTGCTAAGCCTACAAAGGCATACATACTCTACTCCCTCTAGTTTTGAACCTATGACCTCATAAGAGGAAACACATACTCTTAACCAGCCCACACAAACTGAATTGTGTAGATGAATTTCATGAAAAACATATAATACTTCATAATTAAAGTAGCATTAATTATTTTATAAAAATTAAATTATAAACTATAATATATTACAAACTTATTAAATGATAATAATAATATTTACTACAACATTACTTTATATGATTAAATAATAAACTTAATCATATAAAAGTTTAATGATAAAATATAATCTACAAATTTAGAAACTGTACATAACAAATTTGATATATTTTAAATAATTTTAATTTATAATATATATGGACAAAATAAACAATTTTTTAATAATTTTGAATAATTATTTATAATATATATACACAAGAAATTACTTTATAAAATTATAAAAGTTCTAAACTAATAAATAAATAAATGTATAACATATTAAAAAGTTTTAATAAATTAAGTGAATAAAATATAAGCCTAAGTTACCAGGATTCGGAAATACGGATTCGGATTCGGACTGGAATCCGGATCCGCTTGATTTTTGAAAAGCTAGGATCCGATACGGCAAGGAAACGACAAGTACGATTAATATAAATATATTTTTATAATAAAAATTTTGATATTAATGTCCAAATTTATTGTGATCACTATCCGTCAACAACAATAGAGTTATTATTATTATTATTATTATCCAATTTTAAAGTCATGACCAAGCCAGACACCAAATTGGTGTATGAGACCCCCTTGTTTGTGGGACAAGAAACCCACCTCTGTGTAGCGATTTGACTGCTAAGCCTACGAAGGCATACATACTCTACTCCCTCTAGTTTTGAACCTATCACCTCATAAGAGGAAACACATACTCTTAACCAGCCCACACAAACTGAATTGTGTAGATGAATTTCATAAAAAAACATATAATACTTCATAATTAAAGTAGCATTAATTATTTTATAAAAATTAAATTATAAACTATAATATATTACAAAATTATTTAAATGATAAATAATAATAATTTAATACACATATTACTTTATATGAATTAAATAATAAACTTATAATATATAAAAGTTTAATATAAAATATAATCTACAAATTTTAAAACTTGTGCATAACAAATTTGATATATTTTAAATAATTTTAATTTATAATATATATGGACAATAAAATAACAATTTTTAATATTTGAATAATTAATTTATAATATATATACACAAAAAAAATTACTTTATAAAAATTATAAACATTTCTAAAACTAATATAATTAAAATATAACATATTTTAAAAAAATTTAATTAAATTAATTTGATAAAATATAACATAGCTATAAAAGAATAATTAAATCAATATAGCATATTTATAATTAAATTATAATATTATAACATACGTAAAATATAAACACCATGTATATACATTTCTGAACTAATATAAATAAAGTATAACATATTTAAAAAGTTTTAATTAAATTAATGTGAATAAAATATAACATAGCTATAAAAATATAATTAAATTAATATAAATAAAATATAACATATTTATAATTAAATTATAATATTATAACATATCTAAAATATAAACACCATGTACCTATACGTGTCCTTTTATAACATTTCTAAATTAGTGTGAATAACATATAACAGATTTATAACTATATGGGTTCTTTTATAACATTTCTAAACTAATTTCAATAACATATACAGATTTATAAATTTATAATTAAATTAATGTAAATAAAATATAACATATTTATAATTAAATTAATATTAAAACATATGCAAAATATAATATGAGTTAAAATGTGCCAAATTGCATACGCCCCGCTAATAAATAAAAAACCCAGTGGCTGCGTCATACTACCAAGTCCGTAGATACCAAAAACAATGATATTAATACCAATAGCATCATTCTGGCCGTCTTATTCGCTGCATGTGCGCCTATTGTCTGAGCTTCCAGCGAGCAGCGATCGGGTTAGAGTGCAATGCATTACCAAGACATTTTAATCATTAAAAAACTGTTTTCTAGCGAATCCAAGTGAATCTGGATCCGAATCCGTTTCTGATCCGGGGAACCGCGAATCTATTTCTCAAGGTGGACGGATCCGGTAACATAGCAGGCCAGCCAGTAGTGCAAATTGCAGAGGCAGAGGGTTCAATTTCTAGATCCAGTTCAAGGAAAAGTTTGAATAGCCTCAAAAGTAGAGTTTGCAGGCAGTGGATTTGTCGGAAAGAGGGTTTCGGTGAGGAAATCAATGATTTTGCAGAGTAGATCTATCAAATTTGGGCGCAAAGATTTGCAGCAGTTGCATATTTGTGCAAGCCAGGAAGAGAAAAGCACACAGAGAAGTAAAGGGTTTCCAGTTTCTAGTTTTCATGAGGAAATCCATGATTTCCAGTTGCAAGAGGCCACAACAGACTTGTCAGTCTAGCTAGTGTGAGTTTCCCAAAAGAGGAGCAACAACAATGCAAGTACCGAAGAGGGAATTATGAGGCAAGTAATGCAAATCTACGCATTCCAGTGAGGGGTGTGAGTAGCAGAAGGAAGATCAAGCAAGAAGGAGAAGGTTTAGTCTCCAGATTACTTGAGTTTCGTAGAGATGGCAACAGCAGGACACATGGATCAAGACAGGCTTAACAGAGCCTCTAACTTTGGCGTATGGAAGGCTAGAATGTCGTTCTTCTTAGATGAATATGGTCTGAAGAAGTATGCAGAGAACAATGTAGCCATACTTATAGATGCTCAACAACAGGAAATGTACAAGAAAGAAATGGCCAAGGCTAAGAGGATGATCCTAAACAGGGTTCGAGATCATATCATTTTGCATGTTGCTACATTGAACATAGCAAAGGAAACGTGGGATGTCGCAGTCAAACTATATGAGAATCCATCGGAGAATCGGAAGATGATTCTCAAGGAGAAGTTGATGACCACCAACATGCAGAAGGGGGAAGGAGTGACACCCTACCTCACCAGGATTCAAAATGTCAAAGATGAACTTGCAGTCACTGGAGAAAAACCATTAGATAACGACCTTGTCAAAACAACTCTCAATGGTTTCACCAAGGAGTGGCATACTTTTGTCCAAGTTATTTCTAGGCGAGATACGCTCCCTGGATGGGATCATCTATGGAGTGATTTCACTCAAGAGGAGCTAAGGCTCGGTCTTACGAATGGTTCTACCAGCAACAACAACAAGGGACCGAGGGACGAGGAAGATGAGGAAAACGTGGTCCTTGCAGGTAAGGGAAAGGTGAAGAGAGGTACCAGTCAGAGACAAGGCTCAAGAGGAGGAAAGAGAAAAAAGAAGAATATGTCGAAGATCAAGTGCTTCATGTGTGGTGAGAATGGTCACTATGTCACCTAGTGTCCTCAAAGGAAGAAGGACAAGAAGGGGCAGCAGGAGCAGACAGCAGCTTTGACAGAGACTGATGAACTAACCGCCAAATTAGAGGAGTTTGCATCGATAGCAGGCATATCTCCAGGTGGAGGAGGAGCATGATAAATGAGTGTGTCAAGCTGGGTAGGATCCAGATGCAGCAAAGAGATCAGGTTGATCAGTTCCAGTTGTTGCAACAAGATCATTACTGCAACATAGAGATCAAATTGATCAATTCCATTTGTTGCAACAAGATCATTACCATTGCTACAGGGGCTCACAGTATTCAGTAGCAAGATCCAATGTTAGCAAAACTAGTTGCAGTCAGATGCTAAATAGATCGTTGTAGAGCTAGCTGAAGTAACACAGTGTCAGCAAGATGTAGTCAAATAGACAGTAGCAGAGTTTGTAGCAATCAGAAGATCGAGAGACAGTTACAGAACCAGTTGCAGTGACAAAGGCAGTGTGAATTGCAGGTGCAGTTCCAGCCAGCAAATTCCCAGCAGAGAGCAGCTACGTAGGCCAATTTCCAGTGCAGGAGGAGAGTGCGAGTTGCCAGGAGGGTGCAGAGAAATTTCCCATAGGGAGATCGAGACTCAGAGGGAGTCTAGCTTCAGAGGGAATGGCCCTATGGAAGTTAGTGCTTCAGGATCTAGGGAGATCAGACTCATTACTTCAATAGTTGCAGCGGCAATGCAAATATAGCAGCAGAGCAGTAGCAATAGCAATATGAGTAGATTAGAGTTTGTGCAGTAGCATGATGGACAGTATATTTCAATGACAGGGAGATTGATCAGCTTGGAGAAGTGGAGAAGGTCAATCAAACATCAACGACACAGGACTGTCCAGGTGCAGGAGAGTAGTATTGGTGGAGAGAACACCTTCCTCGCTAAGAGGGAGTGTTAGTTTTTATAGCATCGGACAGGTGTTCTAGTCTCGATTTGAATCTAATAGACTAAGGAACATGAGATCTCCAAAACCCAGAAAAAGTTTCGAGAGAAAACACCTAGAGACCACTCAATTAAATTAATAGATCGATAATAAAAAATAAGTCTAACTTAGGGAAATTGATTAATTAAAAGGAGTTAATTGAGGATGATCAAGAATCTAATCATGGTCGTTGAAGCTCCAGAGAAAGATTACAAGAGCAAATCGATGGGATGAGGAGAGACACAAGCGAGGGAGCAAGCATCTAGGCAATGTGAAATTCCCAATGCACAGTGATTCAGTGAGGGAAGAATTCGAGCCAGTAGAAGAGTGCTAGCAATTGAGGGGCAACAGATAATTCAAGAGAAAGACTCTAGTGAGATTTCCAACATTTCCAGAGGTGGTTAGCAGGAGTGTGGAAGGCAGCATCTATTTCCCAAAGAGGTTGTGCAAGGGCTGCACAAAGCCTCCAATGAGGCAGTTCAATTCAGCTAAGCAAGAGGTCGATTCAGTTGTTGGAGGCCTAAAAAATTTTCCAGAGGCCAAGCGAATCCATTCCAGTGGCAAAGAGAGTCAGTTCAAGGCAGCTTGAAGCAATTCCAGGCAGTGTTAGTTATAGGCTGTGCAAGGGTTTTCAGTGAGCTGGTTCGAGTGGCAAGAAAGAGGCCAAATTGCTTGTGGAGAAGGAAAATTTCCCTCAGAGATTTTAGCCAGTGTTTTCTCAAAAGGGCTTAGCCAGTTTAGGCACCCAGTGGTAATTCTCAAATTTGTTGCATGATAAAATAAACCCTCATCTGCTGCACAGGTTTTCCCTTCGGGGTCTTTCAAGGGACATTAGTCCAAAATAATTGTGTTAATTGTATGCATGATATTCTCAGTTTCCAGTTTATTTTCCGCAGCATATTTGTTTTATTGTGAAGATTGCAGTAGTGAGTTGTTCGTTATTTGTCGAAGACAAACAAATTGCATCAGTTAGGAGAATAGTTTCCAGTTTATTGCAATCGTGGATTTTTCACAATGCATCAATGCCAAACTTCTTTGCAGTGCACATATTCAACACCCATTCTGCAGCAGTACTATATCAAACCGTAGCTGCTTCTTGACAGGTATCTAACAATTTTATCAAATCATAGCAATGGTCAACAAGACATTTGGCCACGCGTGTTTAGTCAATTAGACCCTCTGGTATGCCGATGCAGGCTTTAGATGCGCAATAGCAAACTTCTCGAAAACTGCTGCCAAATGATGTAACAATACTGGTCCAATTTCAAGATTCAATCAACTGTTGTTTCACGAAATACATCATACCTCAATTTTACTACTACCTTCTGTTGATGACTCTCCCTGAAGATGAAAGATCACAGTTGCTATTATGCCTGTAGATGATGCCAGCTGTTTGAAGTCTTCGAACTCTATGGCGGTACAAAACAATTACCAAGGTGTCTAATACAAGTTTGCCTTACTGCTTTAGTTAGCAAAAACACTGCTTCAAGATACATCATAGGCAACAACAAAGCTGAATAGACTTCTGCCCTAGATGTGATGTTCAAATGAATGCCAAGTACCATCCTATCACAGGGCCGAAAGGCCACAGTCACTGGGTTTCGTATTTGTGTTCAGGATTACTCCAAAATAGGTATCAAAGCTCTGAGTAACACTTAAAATAAAACTCATCAATGTTTGATCTATAATTGCTCTTGAACTTATGGTTAGGGCACCAAATTATAGCTTGTAGTCAACTCAAGAATAGTCCTCAAGTACATTGAATATTTGTCACAGTTTCCTTGTCTTCAGATTTCAAGCTTGATTCAGTGCAGAAGCTTCAGGTGCAGATACTTCAAGCATTCATGAGTCAGGTCATACAAATCTTCCAGATCTTTCACAGTAATACGCTGCTGGTTGATACTTCGAATTAGGCTTTAATTTCTTCAACAGTCTCCAACGAATGCTTATGAAACTTTGATCAGATGAAGTGATCCTTGTTTAGATGAGGCCAGCGAATGTTCAGACTGCTTCTTTATTCTGATTAGGGCATATAAAACATTATTCAAATGCTTGTCATGGTGACTGATATTGATCAGATCCTTCTTGCCCAAAACGCAAACGCCTTTTTAAATACTCCTCACCCAAATTGCAGGAATAAGACATAGATATAGTCTTCAATCAAATGCAGACCTTCAAAAATGCAGAGATAATACACACAAATGCTCTTCAATCCAGATGCTAACCTGCTCTTCAATCCAGACGCTGACCAGCTCTTCAAAAACACAGGTAATCCACAGAACTACTCAGATCATTCATCAATGAGGCTTGATTTGATACAAATTGTAACTCAGGAAGGGGGACCAAAATGCGTCTGTAATAGGAGCAAGTGACCAATGCTTCAGACTTGTGTGGATCAACGAAATGCCAAACCCTAACTAGGTCTGAAAACAGCCTTTAGATACAGAGATATACCGAGTTGAGGAGACTGCCCAATTAATCCTTCCAGATTTGTTCTTTAAGAAAGGCCAAAATTGCTTTTGCCAATAACCCTAGCCCAAAAGAAAGTAACAACGAATAACCCAGATTGCAAACTCAAAAGGAGTGGCTTCAGACAGACTTCAAAATTGACCTTTGCTTGAGATAAGACATGACAGTAAAAGGCCAAAAATTACAGAGCAGAAGAATGTGAGTTTCTTGCTTGCATTTTGAAGGAGATCGATCACCAATATATAGTAGAGGATAAGGCCTTTATTAGGCCAACTTAACCAACAAGTAGGGAATTAATATTTGATTTAAAAATTTGAATAATGGAGCCAATTCTTCCCTCTCATTTGGATCATAATAAATTTGAAATTTTTTTACTTTCCCTCCAAGATTTGGACCATGTTAAATTTAAATAAATGAATTTCCTTTGGGCTTAAAAAATTTAACTGTTAACCCCTTCAACAAAGCATCCTTCTTCCTACGAAATGTGCCATAGTCTAGCCAATAATATGTTGCCACATCATCTCCTTTTGGGGACTTTGACCACAAGATGGGGCCATCGTCTGTGATTGAACATATTTCCCAACATGTGAGGAATCTCATGGCATGCAATATACCACTAGAATCAGCATGACGAGGACTATCCAACAATGATGGTCTTGGGCCCATGAGACTAGAAATCCTTTGTCATTTTTGTCCTTAAAAGCGGGGCATCAAGGGTTTCCAGCCATCCTTCCAGGGCTTCTTGTCCATTGAAGTTTTCCACTGATGTTATCATGATGTATATTAAGAGCGCTCAAGAACTGACGTTGAGATCAATGACAACACCATCGAACATGTCTGTCCAAGGTGGTGTCTCATCAGCACTCCCTCTCAATGAGAGGGGCATACTCCACAAGTCCAAGCTTGTCCCTGGAGTACACAAACTTCACTTTTGACAGAGGCTTCATAAGAATATCAACTATCTGCTCATCAGTGGGGATATATTGGAGCTTCACTACTCCCTTCTGCACCATGTATTGAATGAAGTGGTACTTGATCCCAATGTGCTTTGACTTGTCATCATGGTTGTAACCTGCACTTGATCAAGATAATCCTGCGAGTAGCCTCAGAAGCCATACTGCGCTCAACTTGCTAAACCAGCTACAGTATACTCGATCACTGGATGCAACAGATGTCTACTTCCAGCTCATCCAATGAAATTATAACAGATCCCAAATTGAAGTGATATACTCATAAACTCTTCCTGTCTTTAGCACTCCTAACCCAATCTGAATTTGTAGCTATACTTTACTGTTTGAGACAAATCTCAAATCATGATCGACTGTCATAACTAATTGTACCATGTTGGTACTCCAACACTTGTTGAGCAACATATCTTGGCTCAATCATAAACTAATCTACTCCCTTCATTGGATCACAGATGCTTTCTGATCACCCTGACTAGGTGCTCCATCTCAGACTAAGACATATCATGTTGAGGTAACTTAGGTTGCTCCCTCTCTTACTGAGATAATCATTTGATTTGTGTTCTTGTCATCTATTCATAATTGACTTGGAAGTCATATATCAAGGGCATACTTCAATCTTTGCTAATTTATTTTCTCCCTCTAAGCTCGGATTTCATCTAACATAAACATGATTCTAGGGAAGTGCTCTTGTCACATGCTTTGCTTTGTTCTTCCATTTCTTCCATCTCCTGCCAAACCATTGGTAACCTTCAACACGTACCTGCAATCCTCACTATGAGGCCATGGAAGAACAATTATAACCATGCAAAAGATACGAAGACAAGAGACTAACTACTAGTAAAAACAACAATAGTAATAATCAATGAAGAAAGATATAAAATACTTATGTTTTGAGAAAAATGTTAGCTCCCTCTTGATCTAATCCTTCTTGCAACTAGGTCCTTCTGATGTCATTCGTTCCTTTCATGAGCTAGGGTTACTTCTTTCAGCAGAAATATTGAACTAGGTCTAACTCTAGGGTTTTATCCACAAACCCTACAGCTTTATTATCAAGAAATCTAGATTTATAGGGTTTACCAAACAGTTCTAAGAAGGGCTTGAAATGACTTCTCTTTTTATGTGAGAGACCCTTTCAGCTTCCTCTTGCTCTTAGCCTACTTGCAATAATTCTAGTAAAAGAAGTCCTTATCATTAGTTGCTAAAGCTTTGTAGTAGCATTCTTGGATTGCTTCTAATGAGGATGTTCATCATCATCATTGCCCTTCCTCTTCTTATCGTTCGATGCTTCAGGACAATTATTTCTATAATATCCAAATTTGTGATATACAAAGCATTAGACTTTTGACAAGTCTTTCCTCGTGAATTGGGTCTTCTATCTACATTTTTATTTTGAGAGCCAAACTTCTTCCTTCCATTATTCCTTCGAGATCTTGCAACAAAAGCTTGATATTCTTCTTCATCAGGACTTTGGATCCCATAAATTTGGTAGTCCATTGATTGTTGTAGTGATCAATTCAAATTCATAAATGACTTCACCAATGCTTTGGAGCCGATCTCTTATGTGAGTAATCTTCATGAAGTAGCAGGCCACAAGTTCATACTTTGACATCTAGTATCATGGAGTTGATTCCTTAAAGACATCTTTTGGCAATGTTGTTGATTGAGTACAAATTAATAAGAGTATCATAGACTTCCTTTCATGTAGCCAATTTTGAAAGAAATGGGATTAAATGGTCCTTGAGAGATTCAAATAGAATTCTTTGAGCCTTGACCTCACCCTTCCTAAACTTCGCTTTCCCTGCAGCATAATTTTCATCTAGTTAAGGTACTTTACCTTGGACATATTGTAAAACTTCATGTTCTTCTAGGACAAGATCAATCCTCTTCTTCCATGCATCGAAGTTTAATGCTCTTTCAAGTTTGTTTCCTTCCTTGCAAGAGGGAACCACTTGCTCAGAAATCTTGGGCATAGAGATAAGAAATTTCTTCCTTGAGAGAAAGAGAGATTCAACAAGGTGTGATCTTCAAGTTTCTTTCTTCACTAAAGCTCTGGTACCATGTGGAAAAATCAAGTGCAATGTACACTAGCACTTATTTTTGAACACTGATAATTATTTGTGATGATTATATATCTTCTTTTTAGCATTTACAAATTCTTCATCAAGCAATTATACTTCAGAAATTCAACCATACAAGAATAAGAAAAGTGCACAAAACCAACACAATGTTTACCCTAGGAAAACCTGCTTGGAGTAAAAACCCAACCATTATTTCCTTAGAGAATCAATTCAACAAGAGATATCAAAGTCATACACAAACTGACCAACATGATAGCAAGATGATAGTCCAGCAAGTGCCAAGTCGACCCTCCACAAAATTCCAAATCAAAACGTCCACAAAAGCTCTTGGTTAAGGTTTGCTACAAGTTTGTACTAGGGACGAATTTCGGCCTCTTTCTCTGACACAAAAATCTTACACTTCACCTTAGAAACTTTGAATTCCACCTCAGAAAATCAACACGGAACCTCGAACTTATCTCAACCTTTTGTATTCACTTAAGTGAGGGCAAATAAATGACTTGTTCTTCTTCTTTTTGACCTCCTTATCTTCTTGTCTTCCTTTGCTAGAGAACAAAGATATCTATGTAATGATTGTGATCTAAAGTGCCTCTTGGATGGAGGATGAATGAGGTACTTATAGGCTTCTTGAAGGACGAATGGGTGTCTCCTCGGCTAGGCCGACATGATCATAGGAGCGTCGACTTGGACAACTTGTGGAGCCATAAATCATCAATAATAAATTCAATTTTTATTTTGATAAATACATGAATAATATAATTTTATTTTGAGCATGAAGAACATGATTTACATAAACAATGATCAAAATATTTTAATATGAAGACCAACCATAGCTACAAGCTTCAACACAAAGAACCTATCAGTTGCTTATACAGTATGGTCTCCACTAACTCACCCTCAAAAGCACTCAACGTCTTCAAGTTAATGATCCTCGATGTAGACTTAAACTTGCAATCCTCCATCTTGAATCTCCTCAAGATCTCAACTACATACTTGCCCTACCCAAGTAAAATCTCTCCCGGTTGCTGCCACACCTATAATCCCACAAAGTAATGCATCAAGTTGATGTCCTTCATCTCAAACTCTGAAGCAAGATCCTCCTTGCACATCCATATGAGCTTCTCTGATCCTGTTAAGAAAAGATTGTCGACATAAAGAACCAGGATGAGCGGCTCACCCTCAACAAGTACATAGTACAAGTTAAAGTCTACCTCACCCTTGGTAAAGCCCAAACCAAGAAAATATCCATCGATCATGGCATACCATGCATGTGGAGCCTGCTACAACCCATAAAGGACCTTCTTCAATATGCACACATGAGACTCTCTCTCATGCAACTCAAAGCCTTGAGGCTGTTCAATATACACCTCTTCCTCAATTACCGCAGTCTTCACATCCATCTAATGTATCTACCACCCCATCTCTAAAGCAATGCACATGACTGCTCTAATGGATGCATATCTAGTGACAAGTGTGAATCTCTCCCCATAATCTACTCCCTCTTGCTAGGAGAACCCTCTCGCCACAAACCTCGCTTTGTACAACTTGACACTGCCATCAACTGCATGTTTGATCTTGTAGATCCATCGAGAAGTGACCATTGATTTTCCCTCTGGCCTTGGCACTATGCCGCACACATCATTCCTCATGATGGAGCTATACTCCTCCACCATGGCATCCTTCCAAACCTGCACATCTACAACCTCTTCAAAAGTAGAAGGCTCAAACTCACTAACGTTGCTTGACAAGGCCAAATATCTGGAAAATCTTGCTAGCGATTTGCTCTGCCTAAAAGTGTTGCTAGGAGCATCCACATGCTCCTCAACATCCCTCAAGGTTTATTCGGCCCATCTTGGCCTCTTCCTAGTAGAGCTCAAAGGAACATCTCGCTCCTCCAGATCTACAAGCTATGTCCCTACTGCTAGTCCATGCCCAAAACCTTAGGAGCGTCTTGCTCTTGATCCTCTACCCTTGTTGGCTCTCTCTCGTGAGACCTCCTAAAGGTCCTGCCCTCATCGAATCTAACATTCTAACTACCGATAACTTTCCTTCGTCCTGGAATGTAGACTCGGTAGGCCTTTGAGACCTCACTACAGCCCACAAATATGCCCCTTTTTGACAAGGGCCCCAACTTAGTCCTTTTCTCCGTAGGAGTGTGAACATAAACTAGACTACCAAAGTTGCGCAGATGATTTATCTTTGGCTTCACTCTTGTGTGTTAGTTTATGTAGCTCAGACAGGTCTTCTAATCTCAAATGGTGTCCATGAGGCTAAGGAACACAATGGATTAATTTCCTCCAATACCCAGAAGAAGTTTCTAAGGAAAATTACCTTAATTAGAATTAATTAGCCAATTTATTAATTTTACCAAGTCTAACTTAGGGAAATGGCTTAATTAATCAGGATTAATTGATATAAATCGGTTTTCCTCTAGCGACTTCTAGAAAAGTCATTTGATGGGGTCAAGATGATCTTTATCATCGATTAAGATTAGATCATGGTCATTGATTGCTCAACAAGAGATTTAAAGAGGAAATCGATGGGCATTTGGAGAACAACAGAGACACAGATTTGCAGTGATAGCATGAGGGCACCACCAGATTCAGATCAGCAGTGATTGAAGACAGAGTTGCCAGAGAAAATTCCTCACAACAATTTCTGGTTTCTCAGAGATAGAGTTTCAAGCTTTGAAGAATTGTGGACCTCTTGCACTTAAGAGGAATCTAGGCTCATAGCTAAAGGAAAGATCCAAAGTCCTAATGAAGAAGAATCTCAAGCTTTTGTTGCAAGTTGTTGTTCCCCTCCTCAGAAAATGTTGAAACTCTTGAATCGGCCTCTGCTCAATAAACCCAGAAAAAGCCCAAAAAGCTTTTCTAAAATAGCTGACCCCCGAAAGTCACCCCCTTGAGGATCTACGCTATCCCTCAAGGCTCTGCGCTGCCACTGAATAGAACCCTCCAAAACTCTACCCGAAACTCTGCCAAAATCCTCCAAGATGCAAGGGTTGATCCCCTGCTCAATCTCCCAACTCAAATCCTCCACATAAACCCAATCTGGAGCTCCTACCAAAAGAGATTGCGTCCTCCTCTCTCAAGACTGCGCAGTCATCAAAATGCTCAGCTCCTCCTCAACTCCAAAAATTGATCCTCATGCAAAAAGGCTGATGAAACTACCTTGCTCGAGCAGGCACTCGAAGTCCCCCAGGGCTAAGGGTGAGATCTCCGAACGAAGACACTCGATGCACTAAGCAGTGCTGCAGACAGGCTAAACAGCCAGCATGCTCCAAGTCGAAGTGACTAGCTCAAATGCAACCTAATCGCATGCCAAAATGAGGAGGCTCCTCTCTCCTTTATAGCATTGGCCTCTCTCAAAAACCTAAGGCCCACCTCCTCCAACGTAGCCTCTCTCTTGCCATGTGTTCCTCTCCATCTGCGCAGTCCCTCCAAGTGTCTACGTGGGCCCCTTCTCTACGTGGTCCTTTGGCACCCTTGGCTCCCCTTTTAAGTCACAACGTTGTGCTACTAAGGAGTGACTTTATTCAAAAAGCAAGTTATGTCCCCCTTTCCTCACCTTTTTATTTATTAATAACTATAGAAGGCAAAATTGAGCAAAATCAAATATTCCAATTAGCCATGGCTAATTAGGAATATTATAGTCTCCCCCGGCAAAATGTTGCTTGTCCTCAAGCAACTGAAGTGATGGATGCTGCAAAATTTTCTCACTCTCCCAAGTGGCATCCTCATCCGGTAAATTCTTCCACCTCACCAAGAATTCCCAGATCGTCCTGCTCTGCAGTTGCCTCTCCCTAGTATCAATAATAGCCTCTGGCTGCAACATCAAATGCCCCTCATCATCCATGGGTGGTAGCTCATCTATCACTGTCACCTGCTCCCCCAATGCCTTCTTCAGGCATGATACATGAAAAACATTATGAATCTTGTTGTCGTGGGGGCAGTTCCAACTCATACGCAACCTGTCCAATCTTGCGTATCACCCTGTATGGCCCATAAAAGCGGGGCTTGAGCTTCTCAGCCCCCTTCTGCTTTAGTGACGACTGTTGGTATGGCTGTAATCGTAGGTAGACCAAGTCCCCTACCTCAAATTGTCTCTCCACCCGACCCCTGTCAGCATACAGCTTCTGTTGGTTTTGCGTTGTAGCCATATTATCCTTGAGAGCTCGGAGAATATCCTAACTCTCTTGGATCCAAATCTTGGCTCTCGGAGCCTTGCTAACACCAAACATCACGTCAACAAAACATAAAGGATGATATCCATACAAAGCATAGAATGGTGACATACTAATTGACATGTGATGTGTAGTGTTGTAGCAGTACTCCCCCAGATGCAGCCACTTCAGCCATGCTCGTTGCTACCCACTGACATAGTTACGCAAGTAGCCCTCCAGCCACTTGTTAACTATCTCTGTCTGCTCGCCCGTCTGTGGGTGATAACTGGTACTCGGTGTCAACTCCGTCCCCACCAACCGAAAAAGCTCCCGCCAAAACCCGCCCATGAAACAGCTGTCCCTGTCACTAGTGATGGTCTCAGGGAGACCATGCAACCTGAAGACCTCTCTGAAGAACAGCTCGGTCACCTGCGATGTTATGTAGTGTGCGGATATGGGGAAAAAATGTGCATACTTTGTCAGTCGATCAACGACGACAAAGATACAATCCTTGCCCTATACCATGCGCAACCCTGTGATGAAGTCCATAGAAATACACTCCCATTTCCCCTCCGGAATGGGAAGAGGCTGCAACAAGCCTACGGGATGGCTCATCTCCCCCTTGTTCCTCTAGCAAATATCGCACTCCCAGATATGCTGGAGCACATCCTCCTTGAGGCCATTCCATGAGAACCTCTCTCTAATGGCCCTATAGGTTTTGGTAAACCCCTGATGGCCGGCCAATGGTGAATCATGTGATGCCTGAAGTATCTTCTTCTTGAGCTAAGATCCCTCAGTCAAGAAGATTTGGTCCCTGTAGTAGATGATCTCATCGACCACCCTGTACCTGCCATCCGCCACCTGCCCATCCAGAACCTCACATGCAAATCTGTCCTTGGAGTACTCTACTAAGAGTCAAGCCCTCCAGTCTGTGTCCAAGCTCATAAGAGACAACGTGGCTGGTCTACGTGAAAGGGCATCTGCTACCACGTTATTCTTACCCTTGACATACTCAATGTCAAAGTCATATGCTTGGATCTTACTGATCAACTTCTGCTGCCTCTCCTATAGCTGTTTCTGCTCCAAAAAGAACCTGAGGTTGTTGTGATCAGTCCTCACCCTGAATCTGTTACCCACTAAATACTGCCAAAACTTGGCCAATGCATGCATGATGGCCAACATCTCCTTGTGATATATAGAATACAACCTCTTGTGCGGAAGGAGCTTCCAGCTCTCAAAGGCTATAGGGTGACCTCCCTACATCAACACTGCGTCGATCCCCTCCCGACACATCACACTCCAAAACAAATGGCTGTGTAAAATCCGGCAATGCAAGCACTGAGCAGCTGCTCATAACCTCCTTGAGCCTGTCAAAGGCTCGCTGCGCTATCCGACCAGCTGAATGCCCCCTTCCTCGTCAGATCTGTCAGGGGTGCAGCACGCTGTGAGAAACTCTTAACGAACTTCTAGTAGTAAGTACAAATGCCAATGAATCCCCCAAGTTTTGTTACGTTCCTCGGCTCCGGCCAGTCTCTGATGGCCCTGATCTTTTCCTTGTGGACTCTCACTCCGTCCACCCCTATGATGCGTCCAAAGTACAACATCTCCGTCAACCCAAACTCACACTTGGAGAGCTTGGCATAGAACTGTTGCTCCTCCAAGATGCGCGACACTGTCTCAATGTGTTGGAGATGCTCCTCCCAAGTCCTGCTATAAATGAGGATATCATCAAAGAACACCAACACAAACTTCCTTAAGTGACTGCGGAAGATGTGATTCATGCAGGACTGGAATGTAGCTGAGGCATTGGTTAGCCCGAAGGGCATCACCAAAAATTCAAAGTGCCCATAGTGACACCTAAAGGCAGTCTTCGAAATGTCCTGCTCCCTCACGCGAATCTGATGGTACCCAGATCTCAAATCAATCTTTGAGAAGAACCGTGCTCCTCTCAACTCATCCATCAACTCATCGATTCTGGGCATGGGGTACCTGTTCTTCAGGGTCTTCTTGTTCAGGGCCTTGTAGTCAATGCACATCCTCAATGTGCCATCCTTCTTCTTCACCAACACCATGGAAGAAGCAAAAGGACTCGTGCTCGGTCGAATGTGCCCAAGAGCCAGCAACTCCTGAATGGCCCGCTCAATCTCATCCCGATAGGCATTGGGATGTCTATAGGGGGTAGTAATCGCTGCCTGTATGCCCTGCTCAAGCTCAATGGTGTGCTCAAACCCCCAGTCTGGTGGTTGTCCCGTTAGAATCTCCCCAAACACTGTGGTATACTGGTCAAGGATGGACTGTATCTCTGGGTGCACCATCTGCCCTGTAGTCCCTGCCTCTGATGCACGCAGCTCCACTGCCCACTCTACGTCTCCCTTCTAGAAGACTACCTCCATCTGATGAGCCGAAACAGTCTGAGGTGGATATGTGTGCTATCCCCGTATCTTCTCATGCCTCCCTGTCTTCTCATCATCCCACTCCATCTCTAGGGCCTTCCAATCTGTCGTGACCTTCCCTAAAGTGATAAACCATTGAACACCCAGTATCATGTTGGCGTCTGGAATATTGACCACGAAAAAGTGGTCAATGAGTGTGTAGGCCATTGTCACTGATAACTCTAGGACATAACGAGCACACACCATGGTCTAATCTCCTGGGACCAAAACTGAAAATCCATCAAAGCTCTCTATCTGTATACCTCTCCGCTCAACCATTTGTGCATCGATGAAGTTGTGGGTTGCCCCACTGTCAACCAAAACTGATACTCGTTGGCCACGTACTGTCCCCCGTACACGCAGCGTCAAATACTTGGGAACTCCTCGCAATGCTACAAGGGCCCCTCCGGTAGGTGCAAAAGCTGCACCACCTGCTGCTGGTGGTGGAGGTGGCAAAGGATCCTGCGCGGCATGACTATCTCCTGCCTCCACATCATCCTCCTCATCCTCTTCCCCACTGCTCTCAGAGAAGACCTCAATAAAATGTGCTTTGCCAGCAGCACATCTATGTCTCGGTGCCCACGGCTCCTGACAGGTAAAGCACAACCGCTTCTTCTTCAGCTCCCTCCTGGCATCATCATCAATCTGCGCTCGTCCTGCATTCCCCTTTGAAGGCGAAATCCTCACATCCTTCCCCTTAGGCTGGAAAGCCTGTCTCTGGGGGTAAGGTGTCCGAGTCCTGGGTAAGGCATCCTGTAAGTCCCGGGTCCTACTAATAGCATCCTGAAGTGTGGTTGGTCTAGTGGATCTGACTAGACCCCGAAGTGGCTCTGCTAACCCCTCAACAAACATGTAGATCCTTTGTGCCGCGGATAGATCTGGCACCATCACTGAAACCCTCAAGAAGTCTGCAATGTAGGTCTCTGGGCTCCCAGTCTGTTTGAGCCTTGTCAACTCAACAAAGTGTTTTTCCGAATCCCTCCGGTCAAACCTCTCCATCAATCTCCTGGTGAATTCGGCATATGTCGTCACTGTGGACTGTCCGAGTGTAACCAACCCATGGAACCACCAGTCCTGGGCCTCACCATCCAAATGTAATGTCGCCACCTTGATGGCCTCTGTCTCTAACATCTGGTTAAGCTCGAAATAGATGTCCAGCTTCTCCACCCAAGACTTTGTCGAACTGTTTAATGAACCATCAAACGTAGACAAGTGGAATCTACTAGCTGTGTTGTGGGTGTCTCCATCATGATAATGTCAGTATCTTCTGTGATGGTCGCAGGGTCTACTATCCCACTGGAGCTGAACAGAGTCTCTAAATGAGAGAGCATCCCTGAACTCCTACCCATAGGCCTGGTACTCTGCAAAATAATCGCCCATAAGACCGGGCTCTGCCTCCTGCTGGGCTCCGGCCCCCGTGTCTGCTCCTGGGAAAGTGGGCATGGTAAAGCGGGTAGGGGCATGTGAGGCCATCTGCTGAGTAGTATCACGCTGAGTGGCACCCTTCTCTGGAAAATGGTGGGATGTACCCGATCCCTCACCAACCTGGAAGACCCGTGGGTTCTCACGCTATCTAGCCTCCACCGCCGTGAATCTCTACCCATCACCTCGATCTACCTCGACAGATCCTGCACTGATTTGAGGAGCATGTCTGCAAATCTCTTCCCATCCTCATCTGCCATCGAATCCTCCTATTCTGCGTCCACCACAGGCTCCTCCTATTCTGTGTTCACCACAGGCTCCTCCTGTTCTACGTCCACCACCCAAACATAGTCTCCCTCTCCGTAGGTGTTCCCCAACCTATGCTCAATATCTCTATATGTCCTACCTCTGTAACAGATGTAGGGCTTCTCCCTAAGTGTCATAGACTGCTAGCTCCACAGGCTGAGCCAGATCTATGCTCTGATACCACTGTAATATCCCTTTTCAGGGATATCCCTCAAACACAAGCAAACTCCAACCAGAGATGGACTCTCAAGAGATAAAAATAACAGTAGTGCAACATAATAATGTATACACGAAATATAAGCAAATACTCAGGAAATGCAGAGAGAAATGCTAAGCCATTTTATTATACGGAGTAATAGAAAGAGTACAGGAGGTGATCAGAAAGATAGCACCTCGACTTGCACAAGGCAAGTGAAGAAATACACTCAGAATGGTAATGAAACGATCTCTCTCTGAACTGCATCCAAGCTGCCGGAGAACTATTGTGCTGCTGTTACTGCTGGAATCAAGTGAGGATTTGGGGTTGTTCCCCTCCTCAGAAAATGTTGAAACTCTGGAATCAGCCTCTACTCAATAAACCCAGAAAAGCCCAGAAAGCTTTTCTAAAATAGCTGACCCCCGAAAATCACCCCCTTGAGGATCTACGCTATCCCTCAAGGCTTTGCGCTGCCACTGAATAGAACCCTCCAAAACTCTGCCCAAAACTCTGCCAAAATCCTCCAAGATGCAAGGGTTGATCCCCTGCTCAATCTCCCAACTCAAATCCTCCACATAAACCCAATCTGGAGCTCCTACCAAAAGAGATTGCGTCCTCCTCTCTCAAGACTGCACAGTCATCAAATTGCTCAGCTCCTCAACTCCAAAAATCGATCCTCCTGCAAAAAGGCTAATGAAACTACCTTGCTCGAGCAAGCACTCGAAGTCCCCAGGGGCTAAGGGTGAGATCTCTGAACGGAGACACTCGATGCACTAAACAGTGCTGCAAACAGGCTAAACAGCCAGCGTGCTCCAAATCGAAGTGACTAGCTCAAATGCAACCTAATCGAATGCCAAAATGAGGAGGCTCCTCTCTCCTTTATAGTGTTGGCCTCTCTCAAAACCCTAAGGCCCACCTCCTCCAACGTAGCCTCTCTCTTACCATGTGTTCCTCTCCATCTGTGCAATCCCTCCAAGTGTCTACGTGGGCCCCTTCTCTATGTGGTCCTTTGGCCCCCTTGGCTCCCCTTTTAAGTCACAACGTTGTGCTACTAGGGAGTGAATTTATTCAAAAAGCGAGTTATGTCCCCCTTTCTTCACCTTTTTATTTATTAATAACTATAGAAGGCAAAATTGAGCAAAATCAAATATTCCAATTAGCCATGGCTAATTAGGAATATTACAATGGCCCTAGCAGAGAAAGGAAAAGCGAAGAAGGGGTCTAGCAAGGGACTGAAACCAAAAGGTGAGAAGAAGAAGAAAGACCTTTCCTAGGTCAAATGTTATGGTTGTCATGAGTTTGGCCACTATGTCAGCAATTGTCCACAGAGGAAGAAGACGAGAAGAAGGGCAAGAAGCAAACAATTTCTTTAGCAAGTGCTAACGAGCTCTCGAGCAGGATGGTTCACGAATTCAAACTAATAGCCTGCATATCTAGCTCGACCTCACAAGGTGTTTGGTATATAGATAATGGGGTGTCATTTCACATAACAAGAGTTAAAGAGTACTTCTCCAGCTATATGGAGGAGGACATCAGATTCCAAATCCAGATTGGGAACAAGTCCAAGTGCAATCCAATTACAAGAGGGATTGTTCTATTTCAGAGGGATAATGGCAAGCCAATTCCGATTCATGACGTGTTGCATGTGCCAAGCTTGGGTATGAACCTAATTTACGTATCCATCCTTCAAGATAAAGGGTATGATGTACTCTTTAAAGGGGCACAGGTGTTGATTAGGCACAAAGATTGGAGATCTGCAGCAATTGGAATTAGGAGGAGTCAATTGTATAAGTCGCGGACGGATACTCCTAAGGCACTGGTTAACAGCAGCAATCCAAGGGATCAAAACGAGCTATGGCATAGGAGGATGGGCCATACACATCATGGGAGCACTTAGATTGCTTCGTTAGACAATGATAGATGTTCTGGAGGTAAGCACAAAGCATGACGATGTTTGTAGAGGATGTGTGTTGGGAAAGTTTGCAAAAGCATCTTTTCCAAGGAGTGACACTAGATCGAAGGGTATTCTTGACTTAGTGCATTCAGATATATGTGGGTCGATGTCTATTAAGTCTCTCAAGGGATATGAGTACTTCGCTACTTTTATCGATGATTTCTGCAGGAAGACCTAGATATACTTCCTGAAGATCAAGGATGAGGTTTTCAGTGGCTTTCAGGAATTCAAAGCTCTAGAGGAGAATGCGAAAGGCAAGAAAATCAAGGTTCTTTGGTAAGACAATAAAGGTGAGTAAATAGGAAAGGCGTCCTGTACCAGGGCCAGAATCAAGAGAGAGTGGACAATTCCTTACAACCCACAAAAGAATGGGGTTATTGAGAGGAAGAACCATTCTATTTCAGAGGCAATCAAAGCTATGTTGTATGACTAGGATTTGCCACGCTACTTAAGGGCAGAGCCAGGCAGTATGACAATTAACATTCAAAACAAGGTTCCACATAGAGCATTGGGCAAGATGACACCAAAGAAGGCATTCACAGGAAAGAAGCCAAATGGCATTCATTTCATGATATTTGGCAGCCTAGCTAATTGTCACATTCTAGGAGAGACACGTTCCAAGTTAGATTAGGCTGCAAAGAGGGGGTACTTTGTGGGGTACAGCAAGACCTCTAAGGCATATCGGATTTTCATTCCAGGGGCCAGACGGATTATAGTCAGGAGAGATGTCAAGTTTCTAAAGGACAAGGCATACAGGAGGTCCAAGGATTTGCCAACAGTTGATGATCAAAGTGAACAGCCAGTGAAAGTTCCTAGAATTGAGCTGTAAGATAAGGGGCAGCAGAGCACGAGTACAGTTACCAGTACGAGCACAGGCTCAGGTGCAGGAGTTCCTGAAACTTCACAGAGTATGGAGCAACAGATCAAGGAGATGCCTCAGGAGGATCTAGAGGTGGATATTCCATCTTCTGCAGTTGGCAAGAGGAATAGTAAGGGTCAGTAGACACTCAAGGATGCTTGGATATTCCATCTTCTACAGTTGGCGGGAGGAATAGTAAGGTTCAGCAGACACTCAAGGATGCTCAGGAGTGTGTGGGAACTCCTAGGATGGGCAATAGGCAACAGAAACAACTAGAGAGGTACACTGGCTACATGGCATTAGTCAGTCAGTTAGTTGATAGCGAGCCTTCCAGCTATCAAGAGGCTGCATAGTTGCAAGTGTGGCGGGATGCTATGGTTGAGGAGTATACCTCGAACATGCAGAATGATGTGTGGGATGTTGTACCTAGACCGACAGACAGGGCAATGGTTGGATCACACTAGATCTTCAAGATCAAGCATGGTGCAAATGGCAACATCGAAAAATACAAGGCAAGGTTCGTGGCCAAGTGGTTCTCTCAGAAGGAGGGATTTTGCTCCTGTGGCCAGGTATACTTCTATACAAGTCGTGATCTCATTAGCAGCATAGATGGGATGGCAGATCCATCAAATGGATGTCAAGATGAACTTCCTTAATGGTGAGTTGGAAGACGAGGCATACATAGAGCAACAAGAGGGCTTTGTAGCACACAACAAAAAGACCCACGTGTGTAGGTTAAAGAGAGCATTGTATGCACTCAAGCAAGCTTACTTGGTGGTTAAGGATGAGGTTCTCATTATTGTCTTGCATGTGAATGACTTGTTTCTAACACGTTCACAAGGGCTCATAGAGGAGTGCAAGAGGGACCTTGCAGTTGAGTTCGAGATGAAGGATTTGGGGCTCATGTATTACTTTCTAGGCATGAAGATGTGGTAAACAAATGGGGAGATTTTACTTGGTCAAGGGAAATACTGTGTCGAAATCCTGAGGCAGTTTGGGATGGACGACTGTAGAGTAATGTCTTACACCCATGATCACAAATCGGAGGAAGGTAAACGCATCCAAGGAAAAGGATGTAGACAGTAGACCCCACCTTATACAAGTAGTTGATAGGCTCTCTCATGTATTTGGTCAACAACAGGCTAGATATATCCCATGTAGTAAACTCTCTTAGCCAGTTCATGGCGGAGCCGAAGAGAGTGCATTGGACAGCAGCTAAGCATGTACTAAGATATTTGCACAACACTATCAAGTATGGCATCAGATATGTTCGCGGTGATAGTATCAGGTTGGTTGGCTATATTGATGTAGACTAGGCAGGTAATACAGTTGATTGGAAAAGTATTTTAGGGTGTTGCTTCAACATGGGATCAGGAGTTGTATGTTGGTACAGTCAGAAGTAGAAGTCTGTGGCACTGAGTTCTGTAGAGACAGAGTACATAGCAACAAGCATGGCTACATGCGAGGCGATATGGCTTCAGAAGGTACTAGTAAGCCTTGTTTGGTCAGAAGATCAAGACGACAGTGATACACTGTGACAATCAGAGTTGCATCAGGTTGTCTAAGAATCCAGTGTTTCATGATAGGTCCAAGTACATAGACATCAAGTACCACTTCATTAAGGATTGCGTGCAATGCAGGATAGTTCAGCTACAATATATACCCACACATGAGCAAGTAGCAGATATTCTGACAAAGGCTTTGGTGAAGGCAAGATTCATCTTCTTCGAAGACAAGATGAATGTTATTCTGAACACCTTCCTCGCTAAGAGGGAGTGTTAGTTTATGTAGCTCGAACAAGTGTTCTAGTCTTAGATGATGTCCATGAGGCTAAGGAACACAGTGGGTTAATTTTTCTAAGTTTAAGTTAGGGAAATGGCTTAATTAATCGGAATTAATTAAGGTAAATCGATTTTCCTCTAGTGACTTCTAGAAAAGTCATTTGATGGGGTCAAGATGATCTTAGCCATCAATTGAGATTAGAGTGTGGTTGTTGATTGTTCAACGAGAGAATACAAGAGGAAATCGATGGGCATTTGGAGAACACAACAGAGATAGATTTGCAATGATAGCGTGAGGGCACCACCAGATTCAAATCAACAGCAATTGAAGATAGAGTTGCTGAAGAAAATTCTTCATAGCAATTTCCAATTTCTCAAAGATAGAGGGAGGTTGATTTTATTTGCAGAAGAGGTCGAGTTTCTGAATAGCGCGAATTGATTCAGAGAGAGAGTTTCTAGAGCAAAGAGAAATTTTCCAGAGAGATAGATTTGCTCAGTAGAAGTTGAGTTTGCTAGTAGAAGTCGAATTCCAGAGGAGACCGAGTTGATTTTCCCAGCTAGTGCGAGTTGTCAAGGCCGCACGTGTGGACCAATTCAAGGTTCTAGAGGAGCGCTGAATTGGATCAAAGGGGTCGAGTTGTTTCCAAGAGGTCAAATAGACTTGCAAAAGAAACAAATTTCTAGAGGTTTGCTAATTTACAACAAACAATTGTAATTTTTCGATCATAGATTTTGTTGAAGAATAAATAAAATACTCATCTGCAGAATCGGTTTTCCCCACAGAGTTTTTCAAGGGACATTTGTCCGAAAATATCAATGTTCATTATTTTGTGTGTGTGCAATATTTTATCAGTTCCTGTATTTAATTTTCTGTGAATTTGTAGTGGTGTTTATTCAGTATTTGCCACAAAAAAATTGCAGAAGGCAAATAATAAAATTTGATTGGAGAACAATAACCAGTAACTACAACAGTATTTAAATTTCACACTCTGAACATCTCCTCGAGAGTCATATTGTCTAACGCTCAGTGGGGATTCCTATTCAATAGATACACAATTGTATTGCAAGCCTCCACCCACAACAACATAGGCAATTCCTTGTCATAAATCATTGCCCTCGCTACCTCCATCATGATTCTGTTTTTCCTCTTAACAACCCCACTCTATTAAGGGATGTAAGGTACCATGAGCTCCTTCTTGATCCTTTCTACCCTACAAAAATCATGTAACGCATTGGACGTATACTCACCCCATCATCAGATCTCAGCACCTTAATCCTCTTCTCGGTTTGGTTCTCCACAAGAGCTTTGAACTCCTGAAACTGACTGAAGACCTCACCTTTGGTCTTCAGGAAGTAGGTCCAAGTCTTCCTAGAAAAATCATTTATGAATGTCGCAAAGTACAATGACCCTACGATTGATTCCACTAACATAAGACCACAAACATCTAAATGCACCAAGTCCAACACACCCTTGGACCTAGTCTTGCTATGAGGAAGCACAACCTTGGCCTACTTGCCAAGCGCACACTTCTTTTTGCTCCACCTTGATCTCAAAAAAAAACTTGTAAACATCCTCTGTAACAGAGGAAGAGCCCTGTATTGTAGGTGTCCCATCCTCCTATGCTAAAATTCGCTTTGTTTATTACTCTCATGTATAAAAGCCTTCACAGGTTGTCCCCTCAACAGATAGAGATTCTTCTCCCTTCTCCCAATTACACGCCTCTTGCTAGGATCAACTCCCTTCGACCCAACAACCACTTCACCTCCCATGAAGCTGACTTCTAGTCCTCTATCCTCCATGGCTAAAACTGACGAGATTCTTCTCCCAAGTCCATCTGAAACTCAATGCCACCATTGGCCCTCTACTACATACTTGGTATTATCACTAAGCTCTACATGTATATCTTTAGGTTCCAAGGTCATGTTGGTAAAAATGTCTCAAGATCTCGCCATGCAATGAGATGCTCCACTGTCCACAAACCAGAAACCTCTCGTGACAATTCCAGAAAAGCATGACACCAAGGAAAAGTTCTTCTTGAACTTTTTAACCAACTCATCCATCTATATAGTGATTGTCGTGGTTGTCTTTCCCTTGCCCTTCTTTCTATTTGGACACTACTAGAAAAATGCATGAACTTGTGACATGCAAAGCACTTGACTTTCCTCATGTCCTCCTTTTTACCTTGTGACGGCTCACCTCCACTCTAGTTCTGCTTGGCCTTCCCTTTGCCCTTTTCCGCTTATGCAACCAAAGCAAGCTCCTCTTTCTCCTCACTACTCCTTTGTTGTCCTTGTGACTTGGGTTAATGAATTCTCATAGGTCTCCTTCGGGATGAAATCATCTCACAACTGGCTCCAATCAAGAAGTTGATGCCTAGCCAAAATTCCATCCACAAAGGTGGTCCAATGCTTGGCACATCCTTTCAGAGCTACTTTCACAATCTTTGAATCATTCACGGCCTCCCCAACAGCTAAAAGCTCATCATGAACTTGTTGGATCCAAAATTATACCCATTTCTTTCACATCCTTTTGATTGTCCTTCGTTGCTTGGTTTGGAATTGAAGGAACTTGGACATCTATGTTCACAAAATTCCACAACCCATTGATTTTTAAAACTATGGTTATACATTCCTTCCAGGGAGTAAAGTTAACAGTCCCATCCAACCTGTCTTCATATCACAACCTACTCAATGATGCCATCTAACAAATCGACCTTGGCCACAAAACCCTAGCTACAAAATTAAAAAATAATTATGTTATCATAAAAAGAAGAAATTCATTGCTACAAACCCTAGTGATATCAGATCTCTCCTTTGGAGTTTTCAAGAGTTTTGATACCATATTAAATTTCATGATACCATTCCAGATTTATTTTCTCGCAACAATTATTTATTCCCAATAATTTATTTTATTATCCAAATAAATTTTGATTTGTTTAAAAATAAAATCACTAGTATTTTAACTTCCAGAAATATGCAGTGAAAATAAAAACAGAGAGATCAATCACACATTACAACAGATAAACACCCACAACAATTCTCCTTCATTAATTATTCTCAGGAAAATCAAGGTTTCAACCCGCAAAGAAATTACAAGGAAATATGCATTGCATAGAACCTACAACCCAGCCCTTAAAATATGGGCCCACTAGAAATCAACCTCTGAAGAAATTCAGCCTAGAGAATTTGGCCCACCTCTTCACCAGCAACTTGGTCGTGTGCCTTCCCCTCGATCAGCCTTTGTGCCTCAGGAAAGTCGGCCCTAGAAAATCAGCCTCCTCCTCACTTCAACAATTCAACCCTACAATCTCCAACAATTTGACCTCTTAAAAACGCTCTAGAATCCACCTACACTCTTCCTCCTCTGCGCTACAATCTAGTTGACCCTCTCACTCTAGAGAAAATCGCTTTCTCCACTTTTGTGTCTTCACCTCTCCCTTAAGCTTATTCTATAATCTTCATCAAGCCTAAATCTCTAACCCTAATCTCCCTTCTTGAAGATTTAGGAGATCATCGGTTGATATCATTACTAAGTCACTTAAACAATTTCATTATTTATCCTTAGAAATTGACTTAAAAGTCTACAATGATTAATTGACTTTAATCATTGTACTTTTCCTAAGTTAAACTTAGTGTTAGGGTGGTTTGGGTAAACTTGATTCGATCTAGTTACCGTGGTTTTCGAGCTCCAGGTTTATGAGAACCCATCGTTTTGTCCATGGTTTTCAACTTTAATGTAGCCTATTTAAAGGCCTAAAAACTCCATGTTCATTTGTCCTGGTGACCAGTGGGATCCCAACAACAATGTCTTTAGACACCATCACTTCTCTCAGTGTTCCATGATCCTAACAACTGGTATGAAAGCCTAGTGAATATCAAAGCTGGAGTTGAGCATGGAAGGTCGGGTGATGTTGGAAGGCGAAGTGAAGGTATGATAAAGATATAAGGAGAGAGAAATCAAGTAGTGAGAAAGGCTAGGTCAAGATATGGATCAGCAAAGCTAGAGATGTAGTGAGAGAGTGGTCTTATGGATGAGAAAACAGAGATGGAGTCAATGGTTTGAAGTTTAGTGAAGGAGCTAGTGTGTGATGTGTGAACACCCTAAGGGTTTTGGTCCAAGGAATGCATACATGTTGCACAGGAGCACACGTTGTTGTAAGGCCTTAAGACTTTGATCAAGCATACATGAGTGCAGTGGAGCACAGAGTCATCAAGTTGTGGAATGGACCACTTGGAGAGGTACCAAGGTGGTAAGTATACTCGTATCCTAGTTTGATGGGGAGGAATATGAGACCTCAAGTGAGATGGTTGATGAATTATTGGGACTAGGTTAATCTCCCCAAGTCAATTTTAAGGGGGAGATTGTTAGGGTGGTTTGGGTAAACTTGATTCGGCCACGTTACCGGTGGTTTTCAAGCTCCGGGTTTATAAGAATCCATGGTTTTGTCCATGGTTTTCATCTCTAATGTAGCCTATTTAAAGGCCTAAAAACTCCATGTTCATTTGTCCTTGTGGCCAGTGGAATCACAACAAGGGTCTCTTTAGACACCACCACTTCTCTTGGTGTTTCATGATCCTAACAACACTTGGGAAAGAAGATATAAATCACTTACTTGATCAAGCAAGCACCTAAAGAGGCAATTAATCATCTTCTATGTGCTAAGACACCAAGCCTATGTGGAAGACCTTCCGAAGTTACCATAAGCTTCTTCAACACCATGGTCCACCCACAAGAACTGACTAAGTGAGCCCTCTAAGATGCATGCGTGCAAGTACAATAAAATTATTATCCTCAAGTAAACACTTAACAAAATAGCAAGATGTTAATCTCCACTTGTGCACACTCCAAAGAGAAGCTCTAAAATTAAAAAAGGAGACCAAGTACATGCATGCAAAAGTGACATATGTGGCCCTCCAAGAGAAACACACCTTGAAAGCGAACTCCTCCATAACAGCCTCCAAATAAAATGATATTAATGCCAAGTCGAAGAGGTGAGGGTGCTCTCCAATAGAGATCAAATGATGCCAAGTGTAGCTGAAATATCCATGCAATAATGATGAGAGAGCACCTAGGAGAGGTGTGCCTTAGAATATTGTACCATGTAACTATCTCAACCACCCACAATCAATAAAATAATCTCCATGTGAAGTGCACCCTAGGAAAAAGTGCCGAAGTGGTTAGCTTCCTCACTATGCTTGTCAAAACCACGTGTTGTTTTGCAAATCCATCAACCAATTTTCCAATACCATGTGCACAATAAGAAGTCAACCTAGAGAATTGTGCTAAAGTCGTTGCACCCTTCATCAATATAATACTCCTAACAAACTTCATAATGATGCTCAATTAACCCAAAGATACTGCACCCTAGAGAATTGTGCCATGGTCTCCAACAATAATAGAATATCAATGCATTCATCCAACAACAATAAATTATCAATGCATTCCTTGAAAAGTGAGACAAAGAGGGAAGTGCTCCATCAAAACCACTAAACCCCTCCAAGTGTAAAAAGAAGCCAAAATGAAGTAGGGCGCTCAAGCAATTAGCTCCCAAGTGGTCAACATAGAGTTAGAAAGCCACCACAATGATTAAATCATCTCCAACATGTTTGCACAGAGGTTAGTAACCATAGTCTGTCTTTAATTAATCCCTCCATAATTAAAGCACCATAAAAATGTATGCCAATGAGGGGGTACACTCCATCAAGGTGTTGTATCGTGCAAATAAAAGGTAACCCACCATGATGATGACAAAACATAAGGCTCAAACTAGGGCACACCACCAAGAAGGAATCAATACATCAAATAATGCATCATCTAACCTTAGCAAATGGTTATATCACTCAAACTGAAGCAATTACACATCAATAAGGGTGCATAGATCATCAAATACAGCTTCCCCCTAGGTGATGTCTAGCAAGTGTTATAATGTTAAGTCGCACTGGAAAATCCCATCAACACATCATATGATAGGATATAAACATAGGCAAAGTGCTAACTTCATCAAGCATGTTCCATCACCCATAGCAAACAACAAGAAAAAGCACTGTGTAGAACAACCCTTCCTAGTGACACCAATAATACAACATTGCCATGCAAAAAGTCACTAGGAAGCTCCAACATCATGAAACATCTGCCTCCTAACACCATCATCTAACCCCTTGAGAGGCTAGAACCATTGTATAAACAAGTATACCAAAACCATGTCATGATGAGATAACATGCTCCATAACCATCAAACGTGCAACCAAGGGGTGACCAACAAAGCAAGCACATGTTAGAAGACCACCAAACCAGCAAGCATAATACCAAAAGAAGAGGAAGCATAATCCCAAAAGAACAGAGGTGAAGCTCCTTAACCAAAGATCTCTGACAAAATAATCCAAGGCAATGAAGAGAGTGGGCTCCAAGAAGATGTGCCCCCGGAAAATCAGTCCAATGCTCCAAGGTACCAGCAGCAAATTCCACCAATGTGATGAAAATCACAATGGGGAACCTCATACAATATGAGGTGTAACACACGGTTTAGATGCCAGGTCACCATTGAGAGAAGCATTGTATGTTGGCTACTGTTATTTATCCCTATTGTCCATAGACATGTTTTTTTGTCATCAAAATACCTCCAGCAAATCCAAACTGTACATCTTCAACCACCAGTTCAGTTTTCTTCCACTGCTACTTTAAGATATGAATTATTTTTATTTATGATTGTAAGTCTTTAATCTAATTTCTTGAAGTTATACTTTCATACGATGCTGATTTGGTGACAAAACTATGGCATGTTAATTATTATTATGATTATATTTTTATCATTCTATTCTTTATTAGATAAATATGCTTTCAGTTATTGTCGTCGTGTATGACTTTACTGTTATCATTCTAAAACCATATGCTAGAGAGAATTTGAGAAAGAATCCTTATCCTAATTTACAGGGGAAATGAGCTTGGCAACTATATATCAAATTGACAGAAAGGCCCTTAAAGCAAACAATTGTATGACTTGTAATCCTGCCCAACTTTAACTTGAGTTTGTCAGGATCTGGCTTCATTTTAGCTTTAGCTGAAAGTACAAAGACTTTCGGAGAGTGAAATGAGACATTTAGATGCAAGCCAGAGGCCAAACGAAGATAATTGACTCTTGAAGATAAAGAAGGGACAGTACTGTAAGCCTACTGGATGGTTGGAGTGATCAAGCGAAGCAGCCTAGAAAATTCTCATTGAACGTAACATTCAAAATGGTGATCAAACTGAGGAGCTGACGTAAAATATTCTATGCAGAATCTAATACTCACCGCCACTTTATAGGGACTCTTCTCTTTAAGAACATTTAAAAGGAATGGATTCCTGACCTGAATATTAAATGTGAAGCAAGAAGGGCTATTTTCATGCCCAACCCATTTCTGTTAGTAGTCCCTTCTTAATAGAAAGAGGATTCAAACATACTCCTTAGTCTAACACCCAAAAATTCAAAAAATGGGAATAGGAGCCATTTGTGTTCTCTGCGATAGAGTTTTCAACAGCTGGAATCATGGCATGAACCGCAAGAATGTTTATCATCTGCAAAATGGTCATTGCTAACAACAGTGTCTGGGAAAAAAGGTAAGGCTTAAGCCTTTAAGATTGCTGCAAAACTCCCAAGCCACAAAGAGACCATGGATACCTAATAAGCATAAAGTTACATTTAAGCCCTAACTTTCACCAACTCAAAATCAAGTTTTGGTAGCAGCGCCTCCTAAGACCTGAAAGAGGGATTGTGTTCTGAATATTTCAACAAGCCTCACAAAAAAATGTCCATTCCATATGCCGGCATACTCGGCTGTTACCAAACGTATGCAAATTGTGGAAGAGCGTCGCTTGAAGAGTTTACTTTTTATAGAACATAAACAATAAACAATACCAAGTGGCTACTTCTATAGAGGATGAGAGGTTGTTTTGCAAAGTTAAACCGTAAATTAGCATCTGTCCACCAAATCTCTAATGTGCCTAAACATTTGCTGCCCATGTAGACTTACAGAAACTATGGGTAAAACCTCGAGAAATGGATCTATACTATTCCCTTCTGCAAATCTACAGATCTGGTTGACCTTTTACTTTTGCAGGCCTATAAGATTTCATTCTGCAAACCAATTATATTGCATGTACACATTTCCTATGATTTGGAAACTGAAATTAAGGGATATAATTTTTCATGAAGACAAAACTGCTTACGGTGTGTCTAATCAAGGATAGTCCACCACTCTGCCTAGATCTGAATTGAAGATCCAAGTGCAGCCAGAGAGTTTAGTGGAAGCCCAACCATCCTATGTGATTGGTAGGTGTGTCAAATCTAGGATAGTCCACTACTCTGCCGAGCTCGGAATTGAAGGCCCGAGTGCAGCCAGAGAGTTTAGTGGAAGCTCAATCATCCTATGTGATTGGCAAGCCTTATGACCAAATGGTATCTATTCTGCCACATCCACCCAGGAATAACCTAACCTCACCCGTTATCTATTCTGCCAAATCCACCCAGGATTCAGCTAACCTCACCTGTTGAGATAAAAATGCATCCATGGGCCGTCAAGGCTCTCGTGGCTTCCACCCAGTGCACATTTAATTATGTTGGTCTCCTTAACGCTGCAGCATATCTTCGAGGGGCTTTGAACCCGGGTTTGAGCACTGAAAATGCTTCAACGTAAAACATTTGACCACAACCTTGCAATATATTTCATTGGACAGTTTTAACCTTTGTATTTTGAAACCATGGATTCTCACTGCCCAAAATTCCATTTGGATTCGTAACTCTTCCATTACTAATATAATCATGCTTTGAATTTAAAAAAATAAAGAGTTAGCATGTTAAGCTGGTGTTGAAGCAAGGAAAGTCATATATTAGAGTAACCAGAACACACAGACCGTCCATGAACAAGCATCTCCCTCAATTAGTGCAGTTAGAAATTCTGTACAAACTAATTCTGATACGATTTGAAGTTTTAACATAAAATCAAGCGAGCATCTCCTCAATTACTACAGTTATAAATTCTGTAAAACCTAATTCTAGTACGATTTGAAGTTTCAACAGGAAATTTAAATGAGGCAAGGATACCTTTTCTGAGTAGCGCAGTTCCTTCGATGAAAGATTTGAAAATTCACCCAGAAATAGAGAAGAGAAGGTTGTGCTGTTTTTGCTATAATGATGTGTCAAAGGTGCAACGGTGGTGAAATAAGTATCTTATATAGTTAGGCATTACTCTCTTCCCCCGGAAGGGTGGCGGCAGTTAGGGTGTTATACATGAGACTTATCCTCTTTCTATTTTGAATTTAGTCTCACAAAGAACGAACCACACTAGGTGGTTGCACAGCATGGATCCAACATTTTACATGTGATTTTTTAAGGAAAGATTTTTAAGCATGGGAAGATTTGTATTAATTTAAAGTAATTGGGCCAAAGATATGGTGAAGGTAAGCTATTATATATATAAATATATGTTTCTTCATAAGACTCTCTCTCTCATATTATATTGTTTATTGACAAATATGCTCCCTTTTATAAGGGAGGATTTTTCAAAAAAAAATTCAAAAAATATATATAGTTATACATGTTAAAAAAATTCTAACAAAAAATAAAATTTACAATCTATGAAAGGTTTGTATTTTATTGATTGGAAGGAGATCCATCTCTCGATTTAGATATCTAGCTCTTTAGGTTCAGTTGTATCTAATGGGTCTTTTTTTTTAGGTTGTTTTGCTTGCCTACTCCATTGAATCAAATCGTCTAATTGGCTTCTGAGATATTCCATCTCATCCTCCTAGCGCTAAAATCTCTCTTGTTGTTTTGATAGTAATTCCATGATAATATCTATACTAGTCGACAGTAGGTTAATCTTAGAACTGAGAATGTTGATTTACTGTTGAAGGTTACTTAAAATCATCTCCCAATTTTCTGAAGGGCCAGAGTTAGTCATATTACCAAGACCTTCCGATGAGCTACTCCATTGAATCAAATCATCTAATTGGCTTCTGAGATATTCCATCTCATCCTCCTAGCGCTAAAATCTCTCTTGTTGTTTTGACAGTGATTCCATGATAATATCTATACTAGTCGACAGTAGGTTAATCTTAGAACTAAGAATGTTGATTTACTGTTGAAGGTTACTTAAAATCATCTCCCAATTTTCTGAAGGGCCAGAGTTAGTCATATTACTAAGACCTTCTGATGAGCTAGACACTAGATGAGAAGAACAATCTGTGAGCTTAAAAGACCACTTAACCAGTGTGTGAAATACGCCCTCTGATACCCTCAAGCCAATAGAACCTTCACCATAGACTAGAGCTCATTGAGCTAGGAGAAGGAGCCTGGTTAACAACACAAAGGCCTCTTACTAGTTGAACAACCGACACAAAGGCCTCCCAGCAATTACCACCTAGATGACAACCATCCAAGGAGAAGAAATATCGGAAGGCCGCAATACATGAGAATATACCACACTAACCTCTTCACAATAATACTGAAATAACTAAGAGCAACGAAAGAGAAAGAAACAAGATGGCAAACCCCCAACAAACTACCAAGATAACAGGCTCCGGAGGGGGCCAAATTTACCAAGCCCAATTTCACAAAAAAAATCCCCACTTACCAAGGGTCAAGCTTCCCTCGAACCTCCCAAACCTTCTAGCTATGACATTTCTAACAGGAATAAACTCTAGCCCAGGAAAAATACCTCGCGTATGAACAACACCAAGGAGAGAACATGTTTGGCCAACATATAATTTCTCCACGCACAAAGCCACTGTAACTCTTTATGCTAGACATTTATAGAGTCCCTCCACTAGGATGATGGAGAAACCACCTTGTGAGAAATTATGGAGCAATTCACCTCCTTCAAGAAGCATAATCATCGATGATTTCCTTCTCTTGAGGCCAAGTACAACTTTCGTGTCCCACTAATCTCCATTTTTATGTTGCTAAGGCATTACCATCGTCATCCAGCCTCCAATATATTTGATTAGACTAGTGCACTTGATGAATTGATCCTTTGTGTTATCAATCCTCATATCACCATGATTTTTCATCATAGTTATTCTGCCCTTTCCACAAACTCTTGAAATTATCTTCATACCTTCCCCTATCATTCTCATGGTCAAGCATAATGGCATTAAATTCCCCTTGTTGCAAAGAGATCAATTGTATGATCTATTTAAATTTGAGACTGCTCCATTTAAAACACAACCTATGAAAGACTCGTGGCACCTCATGGGTGCCTTGAGGGTATGGCACCTCTCACTGCCTGAATGAGACATAAAAATGATGGTTAGGGAAGTGGGGCATAGACCCTTAACCCTCTCCACACTAGATAACCTTTATTCAATTCTCTCCTATATTTGCTTGTGATCATTTGTTAAATTGTTTATTCGCATAATATGGAAGCATTGTTTTTTAGTAATTTTATTGTGGAGACTTAGGATTCTTTAGAAGATGTTCCTCAATCTCGAATATGGGGAAAGAGACCCTGAATAAATATGATATAATATTGCAGCAAAATCCCCTAATATTGTCACATCTTAGACATTCATATTTGTCAATTGGATTAAACCTTGGTAAATTGTGTAAGCTTTTGCAACATTGTTTGTTGTAGTTCCTAGTCCCCAAGCATACTGATTTTCCTCTTTGTTCTAAGGGTGAAATATCACCCCCCTCCTGCCACCCCTGGATTTCTCTTAGTTGCTCCGTCAGAAGACATGATGTAGTGATTCTAATTAGAAAACCACTTGTTAAACTCCTCCTTTGACGTCCTAAGTTTCCATCTTATGATATTCCCACTTAGCAAGGTTGCTAAGTGAAATATCATTTTTTATCAATTTTGTCAATTTTACGTTGCAACTTAGGAAAAGTGGGTTGTGAGTTCCCACATTCAATTTTGAGGTGAAAGGAGGCTCCAACATAGGGGAAAAGGGAAAATCGAATTGCTAATGAATGGTGGGGGCCACCCCTAAAGGGAAATACGCTCCCCTTGGCTAATACGCACTTTTGGAGGGAAGAGAGGTGAAGGGGATTGATGTATGGGACCCCCATGGAGGATTGGAGGAACAAGGCGAAATATGAGGTGCACTCATCATTTTGGCACTTTTTGATCATTTGATATTTACTCTTACCTATCATGCTTGAGCTGAGAGCCAAGTTTGCAAGTATTGTGGAGCACGCGATATTTTCATGTGAGAATCTCACCTTACCTTTAGTGGACTTTGAGTGTCAGCCGAAGGAGGTGATCTACACTTTGTTTGGGAGATGCCCAGGAGATTGGTAAGTAATTCATGGAGTTTTTCTAGCAAGTTGGGCATAAAAAGGGAAGTACACGTCACTTGGAGGAGTTGGTTATAGAGTAGAGAATTCATTGAGCTTTTCAGGAGTGATTCAGGCCATTATTTGTTGGAATTTTGGAGTGCTAGTTGGGCTCGATTTTGAGGGAGTTTGTTGTGCACATCGAACCAACACCAGAGACTATGTGGGCATGCGCAGAGTAGATTTCGTGCCACACGTGGGAGCTTGAAGGAGGCCAATTCGAGTGCTGAGATGAGATGATTCTTGTGGGAAGTTTTGGGAAAGAATTTCGTTGGGATTTACAGCCATTTTGGGGTCCTCAAACAGTGTTATTTTATGGAGGGTTGATTTGCCGAGTAGTTGGAGGAGAGCATGGGAATTGGGTCGAATTTCAGAGATCAACATTTGGCCAAACCCTTTTTGGGTTTTGGTGGGATATTTGTGAGGAGACCGAGGTTAATTTCCCGAAATTTTCTGAGCACCGGAGGAGGACCTAACAACAATTTCTTGCAACCATCAGTGTAATTTTTGGGGCCAACACAAAGCATTTGAGGGGACATATTCCTTGTAGTTGAGTAGTTGATTTAATCACATGGATCTTATTAGCTTGTCTTGGGCAAGCCCAAGTGCATACATTATGAGTTTATATTGTACGCCCTTTTTACTATAATAAAATGGCTCAATTCTGCACAGTTTTTGGTGTCTTTTCGGGTGTCTAATATTGTGTGGAACTTTTGTGTTGTTTTATTATGCACGCTTTGTTTATCGATGTTAATTCTACTTAGGGACATTACAGTAGTATTAGAGATCATAGTCTTGGCTTAGCCTTTGGGAGCAACAATCAATCTATGACACCAAAGAACAGACAGAACATCATGTACAGGAGGCAAAGGTACAAAAGTAGGGAAAGGCAACTACAAATTACTCCTGATACAAAAACCCTTAAGTTGGAGGTTGAGGGGTGAGATATGGGGGACAACCCGAATGATAGAGTGAGTTAAGAAGAGTCATTTTCCCAAAATCTCTTAAATTCTATCGATGACTTATCTAGGATTATTCATAAGTTGAGGCAACAGAGCAGCAATAACAACAAGAATATGGGGGTTCAGGGAGATATACACTTGGGTGAGGGCTAAAGTACCTCACACCACTGGGAAGAAAACCCACCCAACGTGCCTAATGTCTCTGGCACACGACCCAGGTCATCCATCCCTACATTTCTAACATCGGGTGCCGGAGGGACACAAGGGTAGGAGGACATGCCCATGGGAGACTATTTTGTGGAGTACCAGTCTTATGGGGTTGATTTCAGAGATGTCATCACCTTCAAAGGCTTCGTCCAACTGAAAGGAAACAATAGGAGCAACGGGTAGAGTGGAGGAGACTACACGCATGCCACTGATTTGCAACGCACAGTGGGAAGGTTATTCCTTCCAACTTTTGATGGCTTGCCTAAGAGCTTAGCTAGGGCATGGGTTGAGAAGTTGGATGTCAATTTCGAGCTTAACTATATGACAGTGGTGGAGGTAATCAAGATTACCACTTTACACTTTGAGGGAGAAGCCCATGATTAATGGTTCCATGGATTGACCACAATGGGGCATGTGGGAATCACAACCTATGAGGATTTCATATGGAGGGTACTTGAGCGCTTTGAGAGGAGAGACTGGGAGGAGCACTTCGGGGAGTTGATGCGGCTCATGTCGGCCGATAGTGTAGAGGCATACATCTTTGAGTTTTTGAGAGTATTAGTGATGGTACCGGATCTATCAAAGACCAAGAGGGTTTTCGTGTTTTTGGAGGGGCTAGTAAAGCCACTCAAGGGCTTGGTGAGGTCCAACATGCCCACCACTTTGCAGGACACAATTAGTAGAGCTCGAGACTTGCAAGATGCTCTGCCTAGGGCCAAAGCACATATACCCACTAGACATGTATTCCAGTAGAGGGGAAGAGACACTAGACCCCCACCATAATGAGACATTCAGGGGCATGTGTAGTTGGATGACAAGGCCATGAGGGACCTCCGTCAAAGGAAGTTGTGCTTCACTTGCCAAGAGCCATTGGCACCAAAGCATCGACATACCAAGGGTATGGCACATTTCATGGAGGTATTTTTCAATAGTGAGGCATTGGAGATGATGAGCCACTGGTGGCTGGAGAAGGAGGTGGAGGTCCACCACCCCCACTGGGGAGAGCCCCTTTCTTACCATTAGCAGGAGTCATCGCTTCACTTCAGGGAGTGCCAAAGTACCTCACTTTGACAATCACAGGCACGGTACAGCCGCAATGATTTTCGATGCTGATAGACATTGGGGCCACCCATAATTTCATAGATGCCAAGATGGTGGAGAGGAGAGGCACACACATAGAGTCTTTAGAGGGATTCTCGGTTTTGGGTTGGGAGACCGTATCATTCAGTGCACTAGATACGTCCCCAGGATGATAGTGGTGATGGGGAACTACTCTATGACATACCACTTCTTTGTGGTTGATATTCTGGACTCCAACGTGGTGCTTAGTGTGTAGTTGTTGTACTCTCTTGGGCATGTTACTACTGACTAGTAGAAGTTGGAGATGGAGTTCAAGGGCCTTGATGGGAAAATGGTTGTATTGAGGGGCATACACTCATACCCCTCATAGACGATGTTAGTGCATAGTATGGAGGTCGATCTGAGGCATGGTGATATAGAGTGGGTCATGGAGCTTAGGATATTTGATACAGGGGGTAAACCCCAACCACCATGCCCAGATATCCATGCCATTATAGATAGGTACCTAAGAGTGTTCAGAGATATTCTGCCAGGACGACCACCTAATAGGGGGTTTCAGCACACTATTGAGCTAGAGCCAGGCGTGTAGGCAGTGATCATGACCCCATACCAACATCCTAAGGCTTACCGGGATGAGATTGAGTAGGTTATCCATGAGTTTTTGGCTTTAGGGAACATTAGGCCCATCTCCAACCCCTTTGCTTCCTTAGTTGTCCTAGTGAAGAAGAAGGATGGCACATTGAGGATGTGCATCGACTATAGAGCCCTCAACAAGAAGATGTTAAAGAACCCATACCCCATTCCCCGCATAAATGAGCTTATGGATGAGATTAGAGGAGCCAATTACTTCTTTAAGATAGATCTACGTTTGAGGTACCATCAGATTCGGGTGAGGGATCCAGATATCCCCAAGGCAACATTCAAATGCAACTATGACCATTTTGAGTTCTTGGTTATGCCATTTGGGTTGACCAACACTCCAACCACCTTCCAATCTTACATGCACCACATGTTCTGCAAGTAACTGCGTAGATTTGTGCTGGTGTGTAGCACCCTCCTCCCACATCTACCAAGTAACTGGCCAGCCAGAGTAAACATGCGACGAGAGGCCACTAGGATATGACTCAACCTCCTAAGTCACGTTAAGGAACTGGAACAGATAAAAACACTCCATACAGACATTCAACATCAACATTAGGTCCATAAGAACCAATCTAACCTCTCTACCAACCAGCCCCTAGGTCCCATTGAGCTTTTGGACCACTTGACCTCTAGACGCTCTCATGGTATGGGCATGCCAACGTCCAGGAACCGTTGGACGCTCTCACAGACCTGCAAGCCAATGTCCAATGACTTTTTTGCATAGTGTTGTGCCAGCATCCCCGGGATTTGAGCCACTTTTTTAGGCCCAGAGCTCAAGTCACTGCCCAGAATAGAATGACATCTTCATAACAGTAAGATGACAGGGAAACTACATTGAAAAATAAATTACTTGAATAAGACATTGATTGGACCCCTACTAGCCATGATAGGCATTTTGTCAAACATATCATGAATATGTAATCTACATGTGTAAATAACATATCTTAGCATAGGGGTCTCATACTTAGCTGAGAATTGCAAAGATATATTGATGCCTCAACACATTGATTGTCGTTTCATCCATTAGGTCATTGATACATTATTCATTCATTTACAAGTAAAAACATGATGAGAGCCATACATATCTACTGTCATAAAACATATATATGACCAGCATAATAGCAGCAGAAATACTAATGAAATCATAGTCATATAAACCACATATAACCAATACAATACTCATAGAAATACAAGGAGAAATAACCTCATATATTGATGATGCAAAATACAAACCTGGGATGGTACTTCCACGTTCCACCCGACCGTAGAATGGCTGAGCCAAATCTCTCTTCAACCATTCACCCTCGTGCCATATTCCAAGCATGAATGTGTGATCTCATAAAAACACATCAATCCAAAACCATTCGGGGCTTCCAGAGGCCATCCACCTCAACCCATCAATAGTGATTCCACCTCACAGTCGGACATCACAAAAACCATCATCAGATTGGTCTCCATCTAAGCCTTTCATGGCTTCTAGAGCGTTTGTTCTAACCAAGGCTTCCAGGACTAGTAACTCAACCCACAGTTGTCATCAGGATTCTAGAGCATTTGTTCAACTAAGGCTTCCAAGACTAGTAACTCAACCCACCAAGGGTTTCCAGTGCATTTGTCCAACCAAGGCTTCCAAGACTAATAACTCAACCCAAGCTGTTACAGGACTTCTAGAGGGTCTGTCCAACCAGGCTTCCAAGAACTAATAACTCAACCCAAGCTAAGAAAACATGAGAACTAACCAAAACAAATGAGGAACTAAACCCACAAAACTATGGCTACCCAGAAAATGGCAAGGCTATGCAATTCATTGTCAATCTAGGAAAACCTCCATGCTAGTGACAGATCATGACCAAAAATCCACATGTATATGCCATGCATGCCAAAACTAGTGAGGAAAACATACATGCAACTTGGTACCTACAAGAAAAATTGTTGTGGATGTTGACCCTGATGTCCTCTTGTGCTTTCATGCTCTTCCTTTGCCTTCTTGCTTCAAAAATCCAAGTATGCCACACCCTCCAAGAGTGCTCAAAGAAAAATCTAAGTATCCAAGAGCATGAGAGAGAGAGAATAATAAGAGAGCTCCAACATTGAACTGACATAAGGTTACCCACTAATCCTTAGAAGCCTTTTTATTATTAAGACCTCTATTTTCTTCAATTTCCATTATTTTCCTTCAATTTCCTCCTCACATGCAACATGTGACCCTTCACCTTCCTTTTCTCATCATTTCCATTATTTTCATAAATTAAATGCCAATAAATGCCTCTTTGCCTTTCCAAAATATTAGCCATTGCCTTTGCCATAATAAACTAAATGAACACCCACTAGGATGTTTTTTCCCACCATTCAACTTGGAATACATGTCCCATCACTGTGGCCTTATATTTGTTTACATAGATTTTTTAACCATGGTTGTTACAAAACCCTCCCCCTTGGGGGAAAACTGTCCTCAATGTTCAATGACACCTATAACTAGCAAGACCATTGAAACCAAAACATACTACCCATGGAGCTTTATAACATAGCTCGTTGCAGTATTTACAATGACCATCTCCTAAAACATGACAAACATACCATTTATTGGAGATTTATAACACAACTCATTACAATATTTACAATAATAACCACATACACATTTGCTTCGACTAGAAAATAATCATATTGTCTATGGATATTTATAAATCTAGCTCGATATAGTATTTACAGTAATACACACATATACACATGCACATTTTCTCAACCGGCAAATAAAAGGATATGATTCTTGCATCCGCAACCAAGGAATCCAGAGGCTCACACCTCCACCCTCAAAGTAATACCAGGATTCACCTCCCTCCCAGGAAGTCTAGAATCCACTGTAAGGTCAAATATGCATCCAATGTCCAGAGCTACAATTCAGCGTCACTTGTCCTCTTAGTGAATAGTGACCGACTCATTGTTCCAAGGCGCACTCCCAATGTGCATCTGATTCCATATGGCAATGCTAATGACTAAAAAAAAACCCATCCTCGAACTTCCCTTCTCTGCTACACAGTCCCTCGGGAAATCTAGTCACCCCCTTCTGTGCAATCACACACCTTCCAAGTTCTATTGGCCCCGCCACCTCGGGCAGTCCATCCCTTTGCAAGGCTTCCTCACATCGAAAGATACAAAAACAAGGCATATCCCTGCCTCAAACCATCATATCAGTCATAACATGCTCATGGAAATCAATGGACACTATTGGGTACCAATGTCCCACAATGGCCCTACTCCTGAAGTGCTTTACCTGCATATTGTTGCCTATTCTAATTTCTTTTGTTGTTGTTGCTAATTCTTGTAGCCAGTTTCAAACACCCAATAGGGCATTTCCATGCTTCCTGTACCAAGAATATAGCTTCCATTAGATTTAAAATAAATTGAAATAAATTCATATCATACCTCATGGTAGCTCATCAATAAGGTACACTTACAATCCTATTTACTCCCTGTCACAACAAGTCAAACTAATTGTTTGGTCAAATCATCACGAATAAACATATTACCTCTAGTTAGCTCAAACTCAACCATCATAAATTAAAATCATGAATCATATGAAATCATCATAAACTATAATCATAGATCACATGTAATCATCATAGACCATAATCATAAATCACATGCATAATAAAACTGAAATAAAATATTGATACTTATCGTTTATCAATCCTTCACTTCTACCTTTGTCCTTATTCCATATGCACTCCAGATCGGTTGCCACACCCGAAAAACACCCAGTGCCTTCTCCTCAACCATGTGCACGTATACATAGTGTGCATCACACACATACAACCACACACGACATACAACACCATGCAATACATACACCTACACCTAACATACCACACATACACCTACACCCAGGGTACAACACAACACATACATATACCTACACCTAGGGTAAAACACAACACATACATACACCTATACCTTATGTACAATACAATACATCCATCTATACCTGTTGCACAATGCCACACAGTACATGCACCTACACCTGAAATACAACACAACACAATACATCTATACTTGATGTACAACACCACACAATACATGTACCTACACATGTCGTAAAACACAACACAATACATGTATTACACATAGTACAACACAATGAGTACACGTCATGATACCACGACTACACAATGCACATACATAGTACCGCATGCCCACAACACAACATGTATGACATGCACACAATACCACATGTACACCAGTACCATATGTACAACATGTACATAATACCACTTGTACACTGCACCGCCTGCACAATATGTGCACAACATCACATGTACACAACACTACCTGCACAACGTGTACACAATGCCATATGTACACTACACCACTTGTACAACATGTACACAATTCCACAATACCACATGCACAATATGTACACGACACCACATGTATACAACGCCACATGCACAACATGTACACAACACTGCATATCCAACATGCGCAATGCACACAGTACATTATGTACACAAAACCGCATATCCAACATGTACATAGTGCCATCTATACCCAACACTCTATATGCAATATTTGCACAAAACTATTTGTACCACCCTGTACATAACATTGCATAAACATGTACAAACACTATATATACACAACACCGCATGTGCACAACATCACATATGCAACATGTACAACATATACGACATATGCACTACAATAACACTACACATCCAAAACCACATGGTCTCTACCAAGAGACCTTTCTTCTAGTGTCTCTCCGCCATCCATGCTTATCCTAGCATGCCACGGATCTCACTATTTTCATTCAGCTGATGTATCCCTCAGAGTTACCTGTCATAACATAAATATAGACATAGTATAATATCAATTCATATTCACATGATACTGACCTCAGAGATCTGCCAGACTACTCTTCCCACTTGATTCCTCATGAACCAGGAATCTCTTCACGCCACTCACCCGCATAAGCAATCATTCCTCCACAAGAATGATCCCTAACAACCCTATTGGACAGTGACATAAATACATATACATAAACATTAGCATAAAACAATGATGACCCTATTAGACAACGACATACATACACACATACATACATATAAACATCAACACAAAATTAATGATCTAGTCAGTCAACGACATACATATGTACATATAAACATTAGCATAAAACAATAATGATCCATGATGACCCTCTCAGACATGACATACATATATACATACATGTACACATATATATACATCAGCATAATCATGATCACAACATAATTACTAGATATCATAAGGTCAAGGTTAAGAGAACTCCCTTTATGCGTGCAACACATGTGCAACATCGAGAACAACAGTTCCCAACATAGCCAAGGCATATGACGCCTCAAATCCATTCACATTACCTTTCCCATGATTGTCCTATCATCGTCCATTTACACCAATGGACCCAACCAGTCCAACTGTCTGCCACAGTCTTACCTTCCACTGTGCTTACTCGTGCACCAACTTCATCTGTGTCTTACATTACCTGTTGGGTACCACGCAGCTCTCCGCGAGCTCCATTAAATTTTGTCTTTTCCCAACCAATTCCCAAGACTCTCAAAACATAAAAGGCAAGACAAGAGACAAATAAGAAGAAGACTATGAAAATCAATAACAATATGACTTCACAAACAAAGTAGCAAGGCCTTGCACCAGACATAAACATGTCACAATCAAACACAATAAATCACAAAAGACCAAAAACACAAGACTAACAACAAACACCATGACTCAATCCCCATGGTTCCTAGTTCTTCCAAGGGAAATCTCAACCCGAGCCTTCTTCAAAATTTCATGGGAGTCTCTTTTCCATGCAATCCCGTGCATCATACTATCATCAATACATAACTGTCAGTGCATAAATAAACATAACAATACACCAATTACCTTATCTTGTTGTCCCAAGAATGTTGTTTGCAACTGAATACATCTGCACCATCTCTCAAGGGACTCCAATTCCCTTAACAGATCCACATGTTACTAGAGACTAGCTAATATACTTGTCAAGTACATGTTCATGAATCTAGTACATATCCACATAATGTCAGATAAGATTAAGATTAAGAAGACTTCATGTTTCCATGCAAAGCACTTATTCATTTGGAATTAGGGTTTCCAAACATAGTCAAAGAATTCTTATCCAATTCCTTTCTCTTACTGTTTTACTTTGTTGCAATAGAGTCTTACTATGCACTGTCACATAACCCAACTGTTAGTTATATAAATACATAAATTGTTACCTTGTTACGCTAATACCAAGCATGTTTCCTACAATTGTTTACATATGTCAACCACATGTTCCAAATATCAAGACAACCATATCTATCAATTTGAAATCAACCTTTTCCAAGACTAACAATCATGCCATAATCCATTGTCAACTCATAGTCATTAGACATAGCACTACAACCATCACCTATTACACTCAAGTATATCTTAGTTGTCTCAACACATATGTATTAGTACAACCATCTTAAAACAAGATCATTCCTTCAAGCAATCTTACATGCACGATCATATTATGCAATTCATCAAACATTCAACCAACTTGCAAACATACCATGTTAAATAAATTGACTAGATGACATAATAGACACCAAACACTCAAACACCAAATAGATAACATAATAGACACCAAATAGACTACATAGTCAAACATTCAAGCATAAAGTAGACGATATAAGCAAGCTCATACCTTAATATATCTCATGGGAGGTTATCTTGTCTACACAATCAATCTAGATTAGCATGATATAACTTCACGACATATCAACTCAAACGCAAATAAGATCATGATATCCATAACAGTAACTAACTAACATGTTCATATCATAAGCTCATAAACATTTGTCGTTCATGCATAACCAACGCATATGTGCGACCAATCTAGATTAGTATGACATAATAACACCACATATTAACTCAACTTGAATGTCATAACCTTAACCATTTGCACAGACTAATCCAAATTAGTATGATACATAAAGCATCAAGATATTAATGTAAAACCCTAATCATCAAGTTACTATCATATAATAACAACAAGTTAACCTATAACATACTTATCAACAACATATAAAATAATCATCAAGTTATCTAACATAAAACAACAATAGCAATGCATACAACCACATGTTACTATCATTCATGACTATCTGACGCATGTGAATATGACTACACTAATCAACTAGCATCTATCATATATGTAACCATAACATCAATAGAATGAAAGGCATACACATAACCATAATGCATATAACATTCCTTAACCTACATACATGCATGCCCAACATACAACCTTGTATGATGATATGCTCTTACCTGGAAGTCCATTTTTGCAACTTCGCTTTAATGATTTTCATCTCCTGCTCTATCTCAGCCAACACATTAGCATCATAACATACCAATATCATCATGATGACCTAATTGCGTACAATGAATTCACAATGCCTATCTGACCTACCATACATGCATAACCATAGGCATCACAATGCATGCATAACAACATATAGACACTGAAATGTATAACAAATTCATATACAACCATACGCTCATGATGACACATTCCAAAACAACTCCATCAACCTTCACATGGAGACATCACTACAACCATGATCAACACCATGCAAATGCAACAAGCATAAGGAACATATATGCAGCTAACATGAAAGCGTGACCGACACCTAGCCCATCCAGTATGATGGGTGAACCATTCTCTGATACCACTCTATAACACCCTTCTCCCACATCTACCCAAGCAATCGGCCAACCAAGGGAAACATGAGGCCACTAGGATATGATTCCACCTCCTAATTCACATTAAGGAAGTGGAACCAATGGAAACACTCTGTACAAACATTCAACATTAGTATTGGGACCCTCAACAACTAATCCAACCTCTCTGCCAACTAGCCCTTGGGTCCCAATGAGCTTTTGGACCACTTGACCTTTGGATGCTCTCATGTTATGGGCATTCCAGCGTCGAGGGATCTCTAGACACTCTCACAGGCCTGCAAGCTAGCATCTAGGGACTTTTTTGCAGAGTGTTGTGCCAGCGTCCCCAGGATTTGAGCCACTTTTTCAGGCCTAGAGCCCAGGTCATTGCCCATAATAGAATGACATCTTCATAACAGTAAGATAACAAGGAAATGACAATATAAAAGCAATTACTTGAATAAGACCTTGATTGGACCCCTACTGGCCACGACAGGTATTTCGTCAAACATATCACGAATATGAAATCTACAGGTGTAAATAATAGATCTGAGCATATGGGTCTCATACTTAGCTGAGAATCGCTAAAAGACATTGATGCTTCAACAAATTGATTTCCATTTCATCCATTAAGTCACTGATGCATTGTTCATTCATTTAAAATTAAAAACATGGTGAGAGCCATACATAGCTACTGTCATAAAACACACACACACACACACACACATATATATATAACCAACATAATAGCAGCAAAAATACCAATGAAATCACAACCATATAGACCACATATAACTAGTACAATACTCATAAAATACAAGGAGAAATAACCTAATATTGATTATGCAAAACCCAAACCTGGGATGGGACTTCCACGTTCCACTCAATTGTAGAACGGCTAAGCCAAATCTCTCTTAAACCATTCACCCTTGTGCCATATTTGAAGCATGAATGTGGGATCTCATAAAACACATCAATCCAAAACCATCCAAGGCTTCCACATGCCATCCACCTCAACCAATGAATAGTGATTCTACCTCATGTTCGGACATCACAAAAACCATCATCAAATTGGTCTCCATCCAAGCCTTCCAAGGCTTCCATAGCATTTGTTCCAACCAAGGCTTCTAGGACTAGTAACTCTACCCACAACTGTCATCGGGCTTCCAGAGCATTTGTCCAACCAAGGCTTCCAGGACTAGTAACTCAACCCACCAAGGGCTTCCAGATTGTTTGTCCAACCAAGGCTTCTAGGACTAGTAAATCAACCCAAGCTGTTACAGGGCTTCTAAAGCATTTGTAAAACTAAGGATTCTAGGAACTAATAACTCAACCCAAGATAAGGAAACATGAGAACCAACCAAAACAAACAAGGAAATAAACCCACAACACTATGGCTATCCAGAAAATGGCAAGGCTAGGGAATCCACTGTCAATCCAGGCAATCCTCCATGCCAGTGATAGATCATAACCAAAAATCCACATGCATATGCCATGCATGCCAAAACTAGTGAGGAAAACATACATGTAACTCGGTACTTGCAATAAAAATTGTTGTAGTTGTTGATCTCGATGTCCTCTTGTGATTTCCTGCTCTTCCTTTGCCTTCTTGCTCCAAAAATCCAAGTATGCCACACCCTCCAGCTCCAAGACAACTCTAAGTATCTAAGAGTATGAGAGAGAGAATAATGAGATAGCTCCAACACTGAACTGACATAAGCTTACCCACTGATTCTTAGAAGCCTTTTTATTAATGAGGCCTCTATTTTCTTCAATTCCCATTATTTTCCTTCAATTTCCTCCTCACATGCAACCTGTGACCCTTCACCTTCCTTTTCTCCTAATTTCCATTCTTTTCACAAATAAAATTCAATAAATGCCTCTTTGCCTTTCCAAAAACTTAGGCATTGCCTTTGCCAATTTCATTTGCCATAATAAACTGAATGAACACCCACTAAGATGTTTTCTCCCACCATTCAACTTCGAAGACATGTCCCATCATCATGGACTTATATTTTTTTACATGGATTTTTTAACCAGGGTTGTTACGTGGTGTTCTTTGATGACATATTGATTTATAACAGGATGTGGGATGAGCACCTGCAACATCTCAAGGAGGTGCTTCATTTTTGGAGGGAAAACAATTATATGCAAAATTGTCCAAGTGTGAGTTTGGGCTGACCGAGATCCTCTACTTAGGGCATAACATTAGGGAGTATGGAGTGCAGGTGCATGAGGAGAAGATTAGAGCCATCTAAGATTGGTCAGTTCCTTAAAATATGACCGAGATGAGGGGCTTTTGTAGGAATTTTCACCTATTACAGGAAGTTTGTAAAGGGCTTCTCATAGTTAGCAACACCCCTCACATATCTGGCTAAGAAGGGTGCATTTGCATGGACTGACAGTGCATAGGGAGCATTTGAGCACCTCAAGGAGATGGTGAGCAATTGCCCAGTATTAGCTCTACTCAATTTCACATAGTCATTCACCTTGGAGTGTGATGCATCAGGTGAGGGAATTGACACAATATTGTCACGGGGGGCCATCCTATAGCCTTCAAGAGTCAGAAGCTCCTTAACCACGAGAGGTTGTACTTGATCTATGACAAGGAGATGTCAACCATCATGCATGCTTTGGCCAAGTTCTGAGAGCATTTGGTTGGTAACAGGTTAAGAGTGAAGATTTATCATAATAGTCTTTGCCACTTTCTGAGGTAAAAGGACCTCAATGACAAGAAACATAAGTGAGCCAGCAAGATTCAGGCCTATGATTTATACATAGAATATGTCAAGGGCAAGCATAATGTGGTGGTATATGCACTATCTAGGAGGCCCGCAACAATTTCCCTCATGAGCATCTACCATGATTGGAAAACATAGTTGTTGGTGGAGTACTACAAGGATCGACAAGCGTGTGAGATCTTGGATGGTACCCATGGGGATGAGCACTACTGTATGATGGCAAATGTCATTAACTACAAGGGGTGCATTTATTTGGCTCCTAATTCACAGTTGAGGTAGAGAATCCTCCATGCAGCACATAATTCACCACTGTCAGGAAATCAGGGATTCCCGAGGACCTACAGGATAGTCAGAGAGTGCTTCACGTGGAAGGGCCTCAAAGGGGATGTACTAAGGCATGCACATGAGTGTGAGTCTTGCGAGAGGAACAAAGGGGAGATAATTCATCTAGTTGGGTTGTTACAGTCGTTCGCTATTCTAGAGGGGAAATGGGAGAGCATCTCGATGGACTTCATCGCACGGCTTCCCATGGTGCAGGGCCACAATTGCATATATGTAGTGGTGGATAGATTGACGAAGTATGCTCATTTATTCGCCATTCCTTCTAGGTACTCTGCTTCGTAGGTTGTAGAGTTGTTTTTCAGGAAGGTCTTCGAGTTGCATGATCTCCCCAAGACCATAGTGAGTGATAGGGACAATCGTTTTATGGGGGCTTTCTGGCAGGAGCTCTTAAGGTTGGTGGGTACCAAGCTCACACTGAGTACCAGCTACAACCCCCAGACCGACAGGCAGACTGAGGTAGTTAACAAATGGTTGGAGGGTTATTTGCGGAATTACATGATGGGGAAACAACGTGCTTGGGCGAAATGGATTCACTTGGGGGAGTATTTCTACAATACTACCTATCACATGTCCATCGGTATGTCACCTTTTCGAGCTTTATATGGATATGATGCTTTATCTTTTTAGGACCTTGTTTTTTGAGACAGCCAAGCCCTAAGGGCCAAATATTGGATACAAGAGATCCAAGATATCCTTAATCTCTCAAGGACATTTTGCAAACAACCCAAAATCAACACAAGATATGTGCATACATGCACAGAGTTGAGATATATTTCGAGGTAAGGGACCTAGTTTTCTTGCGCCTTCAACCTTATAGATAGTCTATGATGAAACAAAAGGGGTTGAGAAGCTATAACCATGATTTTATGGCCCATACGAGGTGACCAAGAGAGTTGGTGAAGTAGCATATGAGTTAGAGCTTCTGCCTGGGAGCAAGGTTCATAACATCTTCCACGTTTTGTGCCTCAAGAAGGTACTCGGAAAGCATGTGACAACAGCCACTCCGTTACCTCCACTGGATGTTGATGGGCATTTAGTTCTTGAGCCCGAGGCTATCTTGGAGAGGAAGAGGAGGATATTGAGGAGTAGAGTCATCAAGGAGTTCCTCATCAGATGGAAGAACTTGCCAAATGAGGATGCCACTTGGGAGGGTGAGCAAATATTACAACATCCAGAATTGAAGTTACTTGAGGACAAGCAACATCTTGGTGGGAAGGACTATGATATTCCCACTTAGTAATTTTGTTAAGTGAAATATCAATTTTGATCAATTTTGTCAATTTTGGGTTGCAACTTAGGAAAAGTGGGTTGTGGGGTCCCACTTACAATTTTGAGGTGAAAGGAGGCTCCAACATAGGGGAAAAAGGAAAATTGAATTGCTAGTGGATGGTGGGGGGCACCGCCAAAGGGAAATACGCTCCCCTTGGCCAATACACACTCATGGAGGGAAGAGAGGTGAAGGGATCAATGTATGGGACCCACATGGAGGATTGGAGGTGTAAGGTTAAATAGGAGGTGCATTCATAATTTTAGAACTTTTTGATCATTTGACATTTACTCTTACCTAGCATGCTTGAGCTGAGAGCCAAGTCTGCAAGTGTAACAACCCTGGTGAAAATTTCATGTAACAAAAGTTAATAAAGGAAAAATAATAACCACGGTTGATGGGACACGTATTCCAAGCTGAATGTTGGGAAAAACATCCTAGTGTGGGTGTTCATTTGGTTAGAAAAGGCAATGGCTAAGGCTTTAGAAATGTAAAATGGAATTTTTGGAACATCTATTTATGAAAATAATGAAATTATGAGAAAAGGAAGGTGAAAGGTCACATGTTGCATGTGAGGAGGAAAATGAAGGAAAATAATGGAAAATGAAGAAACTAGAGGCCTAATTGATAAAAAGGCTATTGAGGGTCAGTTTGTAACCTTTTGTCAGTTTAGTTTTGGAACACTCTCATTATTCTCTCTATCTCTTACTCTTGGACACTTATAGTTTTCTTGGATCACTTTGGCATTGGATCAAGACAGGCAAAGAAGGCAGGAGGAAGGAAGGAGCAAGCAAGGAAGAGCAGGATCAAGCAACTATAGTAGGATTTTTTGCAGGTATCAATTTGGATGTGTGTTTTCATTGCTAGATTTCGCATGCATGTGGTTCTTTCACTATTATGGCATGGGTTTTTCCAGGTGTGACAGTGGTTTCAGCCTAGCCTTTCCATTTATGGATAGCCATGGTGTGATGGGGTTCTCATGTTTTAGTTGAGTTGGATTGTCAAATGGATTCAAAGTTGAGTGAGGTGGATCTCTGAATGATAGAACACATGGCCTAGTAACCCCTGAACCAAATTGTGGGTTGTGTTAAAGCTAGATTTTGTGTTGCCTCAGTGGGCATGGGAATCCTTATCGGTGAATGACGGGATATACGGTGAAGACAAGAGGTGTTTGCCCTTGATTAGGCCTAGGAATCCTTGTTGGTAAATGGTAGGATATACGGTAAAGCCTAGAGGGTGGTGTCTCGATTTAGGGCCTAGTGATCCCTGGATTAGACTGTGGATTGCGGTAAAGCCTGAGAGACTAGGAGACAGGAAAATTGCTCACTATGTAGGTGGAGAAATCCAGTGGCATCCATGCTTGTTTTGGCCTAGTGATCTCGTAGAGATCATGGTAAAGCTTGTTATTACGTGTTTGTTGTGTTGGCCTAGTGATTTGGGATGGAATACGGTAAAACCTGGTTTCTATTGATGAGGGCGAGGTAGTTTAACTTCGGGATGCCCTGCTTGGTTCTTTTGGTTTGAGTCCCACATTCATGCTTGGAATATGGCATGGGGGTGAATGGCTGAAGAGAGATTTGGCTCAACCATCCTATGATCGGGTGGAATGTGGCAGTCCCATCCCGGGTTGAATTTTGTATTCATTAATAAGAGATTCTCTCCTTGATATCTTATGTATAAATGTATTGGTTTATATGTGCATTTTATTGTTGACGTATCCTTGATATTTATGTTGTTAGTATGTTGGTTATAAGCATGTATTATCACAATGATGATGTATGGATTTCCTCATGATTTGATTTGTAAATGAATGAACAAAGTATCTATGACCTAATAGATGATAATGAAACTAATGATATAAGGGAACAATGCTTCTTAGAGATTCTCAAATAAGTATTAGACCCCTATGCTTAAATATGTTGTTTACACATGTAGATTACATATTTGTGATATGTTTGATGAAATTCCTGTCATGGCTAGTAGGGTTCTAGTCAAACCCTTGTTTAAGTAATTGCATTTGCATCATCCTTCCCTTGTTATATTTATGTTATGAAGGTGTCATTTGATTCTAGGCAATGACTTGGGCTCTGGGCCTGAAAAAGTGGCTCAAATCCCAGGGATGATGGCACAACACTGAGCAAAACAATCCTTGGACGTTGGCATGCCATGTTGTGGGAGCGTCCAAAGCCCTCTGGACGCTAGCATGTCCATAAAATGGGAGAGTATGGGGGTTAATTGGTCTAAAAACTCAATGGGACCCAGGGGCTGGTTGTTGGAAAGGTTGAGGTGGTTGCTGGGAGTCTTGTCGCTGATGTGGAAGGTTTATATGTTGTGTTTCCATCGATTCCACTTCCTTACGGTCGCATAGGAGGTTGAATCCCATCATAGTAACCTCTTGTCACATGTTTACCTCAGTTGGTCGGTTACTTGGGTAGATGTGGGAGGAGGGTGTTACAGAGTGGTATCAGAGCATGGTTCACCCCTTGCACTGGATGGGTGGTGTGTGTTGGTCTTGCATTCATGTTGGTTGCACATGTGTTAATCATCGTTGTGGTCTATATGCTTCTTGCATGTGCATGGTGTTGGTCATGGTTGTAGTGATGTCGCCATGTGGAAGAGGATGTTGTTGTTGTGAAGTATGAAATCATGAGTGTATGATTGGTTACAGGTTGTTTATGCTTGTGTATCATCAATGTACATTGGTATGGTTGTGGTTGTCATGCATGAGGTCATGGTATGTATAATTTATATGGTCATGCATTGATGACTGATTCTAGCTAGACTGATGGTTACATGGTTATATGCTTATGTGTTATATGTCTATATGCTCTTATGACTATGTTATACATGTACTATGTTGATTGGTTGATCTTGCAGATGAGACATCCTCCCCGAATTTTTCTAAGGTACGTTGGTTTATTGTGATTTGGTTTAATTGACATAGTATGCATTGTAGGAAAGAGATCAAAATGGCTAGCAATATGGTAGACTACAAATATTCTCCCTATGAATCGAATGAGTAGCGTGGTTTCTGAAACTCTTCCAATTTAGAAGGCACATTGAGAAGCTTGAAGGAAGAAATAAAGAGTTGTAAGGAGGACAATGACAAAATCATGCAGGCACAAGAGAAACAAGCAGATGTTAATGCAATACTTCTTCAAATTTTTTTCAGAACTGCGGCGATAGGGTCACTTTGGATCAGCCATGGATAGGAGGTCAAAACTAATGGAGCATATGGCAGTAGGCTTCATGGTGGTCATAGGTCAGATAGAGATGACACTGTTAGAGATGTCAGATTGTTGGATACTCTGGATAAGGGAGGTGATGGATACAAGTATTATCCTAGTTCCAATTTTGATAGACATCATGATCAACGTCGTTATCATCCTTACAAGAGGAGTGATAGGGGATACTTGCCAGATGAGTTTAAGGAAGCAAAGCCACCTACTTTTGATGGAGACTTGAAGAAACCATAAGATGCAGAGTCTTGGGTACTTGGGATGAACAAGTTCTTTGAGTTGCATGAGTACACAGAAAACATGAAGGCCAAAATTGCTATCTTCAGCCTGAAAGGTAAAGAAAATGTCTGGTGGGAAGATGTGAAGTGGGTTAGAGACATCAGGACAGAGGAATTGACTTGGCATGAGTTCAAGAGGCTTTTCAGGAAGAAGTACTTGCCAGAAAGATACTATGACAGTGAGGCCAAAGAATTCTATGAGCTAAATATGGGATCAATGACAACAAAGAGTACACGACTAAGTTCACGGACCTATTGAGGTATCTATCGTATCTTAAAGATGAGAAGGCTGAAGTTCATTTGTTAGTGATTTGCCATTAACATTTAGAGATTGGATTAAGTATGATGAGCCTCGGTCACTTGAGGAAGTTATTGGGAAATTGAAGCATGTTATGAACAGTCAAAGCATAAGAATGAAACTTAGTAGAGATGGAAAGGGAAGAATAAGGATAAAGGTAAGGGTAAATGGCAACCAAAAAGAATAAGGCCTCAAAATGCAAAAGAGAAGGAAAATGTGGCACCACAAAAGAAGTTCAATGCAGCTAGACAGGGACATGGGTCACAACAACAGCATAGAGGTGACGATATTGGACAATTGGAGTGTTGGACATGTGGTAAGGAACACCTTAAGATAGATTTCCCACATAATCAGGGTGGTAGGCCTCAAATTTATAGTGCACAGGAGGACCAAACTGTTGGGGATTTTGGTCAGAACATTCCTCGTATTTATGTAGCACTGGATGAGAGACATGCATACCATCATGCATTTATCATTGAGATGGATGGTAAGCTTTGTGATCAAGTTGTTTCTATTTTGATTGACCCTGGATCTAATTATAGTTATGTTAGTCCTGACTTGGTGGATAAGTGTGGTTTGAATAAATAGGTGTATGCATAATCTTGGTTAGTGTAGTTGGCTACATGTACAAAGAAGTGAGTTCATCATTGGGTAAGAGCTTGTGCATTTTATTTGAATGGTATGCCTACCACATCACATTTGAATGTATTACCATTGGGATCATATAGTATGTTGTTGGGCATGGATTGGTTGTATCTTCATAAAACCAAGGTGGATTGTTATGACAAAGAAATTGAGTGCATGGATGACAATGTGGAACCAAGAGTCTTGCAGGGAAAGAAGAAAGCCACATCAGTTAGGATAGTGACAGTTATGCAGGCAAAATGTAGTCATAGAAAAGGATGTGTGTTATTCGCAGTGCACATTTCTAGTGACAAAGGTAAGGAAGTTGAGGATGCAGATGTTTTGAGTAGGTACCCAGTTCTACAACAGTTTTAGGATGTATTTCCTGAAGACATTTCAGAGTTGCCACCTCACATGGAGGTAGACTTTTCTATTGAGTTAGTGTGAGGGGCAACTCCAACATCAAAAGCGCCTTACATGATGAGCACACCTGAGTTGGTAGAGTTAAAGATGTAGTTGAAGAAAATGTTGGACAAGGGATACATTAGTTCAAGTGTATCACCATGGGCCGCACCGACATTATTTTTGAAGAAGAAGGATAATACTCTCAGATTGTGCACTATCTATAGTTAGTTGATCAAAGTGACCACCAAGAACATGTATATGTTGCCGAGGATTGATGACTTATTCGATCAGTTGAAGGGAGCAACAATGTTCTCGAAGATTGATTTGAGATCGAGATACCATCAGGTATGCATCAAGGAGGAGGACATTTACATGACAACTTTCCAGACCAAGTATGGGCATTATGAGTTTGTTGTAGTTCCATTTGGTTTGATTAATGCTCATGCCACATATATGTGTTTGATGAATAATGTGTTGCGTCCGTATTTGGACAAGTTTGTTATTGTGTTCATTGATGATATATGTGTATATTCTAAAAATGAGGAAGAGCATGTCGAGCATTTAGCAGCAGCGTTGAGGTTGTTGAGAGAGCAGCAATTTTATGCTAAACTCAACAAGTGTAGTTTCTTTCAGACAGAGGTACATTACTTGGGACATGTTGTTTCCAAGGAGGGCATAATAATGGATCCAGAGAGGATAAGAGCTGTCATGGAGTGGGAAACTCCCAAGAATGTGGATGAGGTCAGATCCTTTGTCGGTTTGGCAGGTTATTACAGGAGGTTCATCAGGAACTTCTCGCAGATTTCTTATCCTATTACATCATTGCAGAGGAAATGTAAGAAGCTCGAATGGACAGAGGAGTGTGAGGCTAGTTTTGAGCATCTTAAGTAGTTGTTGACACATGCACCAATGTTAAAGATTGCATATTCAGATAATGAGTTTGTAGTATGTACAAATGCTTGTAAGAGAGGACTTGGTGGAGTCCTTACGCATGAAGGACATGTACGGTGCTTTGAGTCATGGAAATTGAATTAGCACAAGCAGAACTATCTAATGCATGATCTTGAGCTAGCAACGATCATACATGCATTGAAGATGTGGAGGCACTATCTTCTTGGCAAGAGGTTTGTACTTATGAGTGATCACAGTGGGTTGAGATACTTGTTTGACCAGCCAAATTTGAATTTCAAGCAGGCTAGATGGCTGGCCATGATTAATGAGTTCAATTTTGAGATAACACATCAAAGGAAAGGAGAACAGGGTTGCAGATTCTCTTAGAAGGCAGATACAGGTAAATCACATAGCCGTTATGAGTTCTTATGGGACAAATATACAGGATAAGATCTTGCAGGCAGGTCAGCGAGATGTCAAGTATATGGAGATTGTGCACAAGTTGCAGCAGAGTATAGGTATAGGTACAGTTAATGGTATAGGTACTGGTGCAAGTATAGGTGCACAGGATGTGGACTATCGTCTCACGACATATGGATTGGTTAGGTTTAGAGACATGATATATGTGCGAGACAACATAGAGCTCAAGAAAGTGATCTTGAGGGAGTTTCATGTGAAACCATATTCAGGTCACCCAGGCTATTAGAAGACACTGACCGCAGTGAAGAATGTTTATTGTTGGCCGAATCTGAAGAGGGATGTAGTAGAGTTTTTCGCTACGTGTTTTAATTGACAATGAGTGAAGGTAGAGTGTAAGAATCTAGGTGGATTGCTACAACTGATTGCGATTATAGAGTGGAAATGAGAGGTCATTTCCATGGACTTTATCACAGGAATTCTGAGGACAGTGAGGCAACATGATTCCATCATGGTTGTTGTGGACAGGTTCACAAAGGTTGCACACTTCATTACTATGAACTCTACATTTTGAGCTAGTGATGTAACACATGTATTAATTAGAGATGTGGTTAGATTGAATGGAGTTCCAAAGAATATTGTGTCAGATAAGAATGCAAATTTCACTTCCAAGTTTTGGAAGGATTTGTTTGTAGGTTTGGGCACAGAGTTGGCCTTCAATACATCTTATCATCTGTAGATAGATGGACAAACTGAGAGGGTCAACAAGATATTGGAGGACATGTTGAGGATGTATGTGATGCATCAACAACGAAAGTGGGAAGAGTATCTTCCACTGATAGAGTTCACTTACAACAATGGGTATCATGAATCTTGAGGCATTGTATGTGCGAAGTTACAATACTCCCATTAGTTGGAGTGATCCAGTGAATAAGGTGTTGATTAGACTGGACATGTTGGTAGAAATGGAAACGGAAATGGAGCTAATCAAGAAGAATTTGAAAGCAACAAAGGATAGGCATAAAAGCTATGCAGATCAGAACTGGTTGTTCAAGGAGTTCTAGTTTGGGGAACATGTGTACTTGTGCATCAAACTAAGGAAGAGCTCCTTGCGGGTTGGATCATGTGCCAAGTTGGCACCCCAGTTTTGTGGACCCTTCAGTATTATTGAGAGGGGCCAGTAGCCTATCGGCTTACTCTACCTCCGATAATGAAAGTCCATGATGTTTTCCATGTGTCATTTCTTAAGAAGTATGTTAAATATGTTGATTGTGTGATTGACTGGTTTGTATTGTAGATGGAGCCAAATGGAGAATTCTAGCTGGATCCTCAATGTATATTGCAAAAAAAATGTGCTCATGCTCCAGAACTGAGCAATCAAGTAGGTTAAAGTGCAGTGAAAGCACTTTGGGCACGATGAAGCTAAATGGGGGATGGCGGATCAGATGCAGACTATGTATCCTTCATTGTTTTACGGTTGAGGCAAAGCAGTTTTGGTATGGTGTTTTGGTATATTTTTTGGTATATCTACATATGTATATGAATGTAAATATCGCCACCAACTATGCTATAAATATCCAGTAAGCGATATGGGTGTCATGTCATTATAGTTGTTATGTTGTCATGTTGGTTTGCTTTTTAGCAGGGCGATCATTCTAAATACTGCATTCAGCTATGTTATAAAGCTCCATGGGTAGTATGTTTGTTTTTCAACATTTTTCCTAAGGTATAGGTGTGGTTGAACATTGAGGATGGTGTCCCCCAAGGGGGAGTGTTCAGTAACAACCCTAGTGAAAATTTAATGTAATAAAAGTTAGTAAAAGCAAAATAATAACCACGGTTGATGGGACACTTATTCCAAGTTGAATGTTGGGAAAAACATCCTAGTGTGGGTGTTCATTTAGTTTATTATGGTTAAGGAAATTGGCAAGGGCAATGACTAAGGCTTTGGAAAGGCAAAATGGAATTTTTGGCACATTTATTTATGAAAACGATGGAAATTATGAGAAATGGATGGTGAAAGGTCACAAGTTGCATGTGAGGAGGAAAATGAAGAAAAATAATGGAAAATGAAGAAAAAAGAGGCCTAATTGATAAAAAGGCATATGAGGATCAATTTGAAACCTTTTGTTAGTTCAATTTTGGAGCTCTCTCATTATTCTCTCTCTCTCTCACTCTTGGAAACTTAAAGTTTTCTTGGAACACTTTTTGCATTGGAGCAAGAAAGGCAAAGAAGGCAAGAGGAAGGAAGAGGAGGATAAAGGAGCTACAAAAAGATTCTTTGGAGGTATCGATTTGCATGCGTGCTTTCCTTGATAGATTTGGCATGCATGTTATTGCATGTGGTTCTTTTGTTGTTATGGCATCGGTTTTTCCAGGTGTGACAGTGTTTTCAACCTAACCTTTCCATTTCCGGATAGCTATGGTGTGATGGGGTTCTCATGTTTTGTTTGAGCTAGATTGTCGGATGGATTCGAAGGTAAGTGAGGTGGATCTCTGAAAGATAGAACACATTTTGTTGCCTCGGTGGGCCTAGGAATCCTTGCTAGTGAATGATAGGATATACAATAGAGACAAGAGGTGTTTTCCCTCGATTAGGCCTAGGAATCCTTGCCGGTGAATGACAAGATATATGGTGAAGACTAGAGGGTGGTGTCTTAGTTTATGGCCTAGTGATCCTTGCATCAGATTGTGGATTGCAATAAATCCTGAGATACTAGGAGACAGAAAAATTCCTCATGGTGTAGGTGGAGAAATCTGGTGGCATCCATGCTAGTTTTGGCCTAGTGATTTGGTGGAGATCATGGTAAAGCTTGTTATTACATGTTTATTGTGTTGGCCTAATGCTCTCAGATGGATTACGGTAAAGCCTGGTTTCTTTTGATGAGGGTGAGGTGGTTTGGCCTCAGGATGCCCTGGTCGGTTCTTTTGGTGTGAGTCCCACATTCATGCTTGGAATATGGCATAGGGGTGAATGGTTGAAGAGAGATTTCACTCAGCCATTCAGTGGTTGGGTGGAATGTGGTAGTCCCATCCTAGGTTGGATTTCGCATTCATTAATAAAAGGTTCTCTCCTTGATATCCTATATATAAATGTATTGGTTTATATGTGGAATTTATGGTTGATGTATCCTTCATATTTATGTTGGTTATTATGGTTATAAGCATGACAATGATGATGTGTGGATTTCCTCATGTTTTGATTTGTAAATGAATGAACAATGTATCTATGACCTAATAGATGACAATTTAGCTAATGATATAAGGGAGCAATGCTTCTTAGCGATTCTCAGATAAGTATAAGACTCCTATGCTTAAACATGTTGTTTACAATTGTAGATTACACATTTGTGATATGTTTAGCGAAATTCCTGTCATGGCTAGTAGGGATCCATTCAAGCCCTTGTTCAAGTAATTGCATTTGCATCATCATTCCCTTGTTATATTTTTGTTCTGAAGGATATCATTTAATTATGGGCAGTGACCTGGGCTCTGGGACTAAAAAAGTGACTCAAATATCAGGGACACTGGCACAATACTGAGCAAAATCATCCCTGTATGCTGGCAGGCCCTGTTGTGGGAGCGTCCAAAGCCCTCTAGCTGTTGGCATGCCCATAGCATGGGAGAGTCCAAGGGTTAATTGGTCTAAAAACTCAGTGGGACCCAAGGGATGGTTGCCAAAAAGGCTGGGATGGTTCCTGGGATTCCTGTAGTTGATGTGGAAGGCTTTTATGTTGTGTTTCATTCGATTCCACTTCCTTAAGGTCACATAGGAGGTTAAAATCCATCATAGTAGCCTCTCAGCACATGTTTACCCTGGTTGGCCAGTTAATTGGGTAGATGTGGGAGGAGGGTATTACAACAAGTATTGTGGAGCACACAAGATTTTCATTTGAGAATCTGACCCTACCTTAGGTGGACTTCGAGTTTCATCCAATGAGGTGATCTACACTTTGTTTGGGAGCTTCCCATGAGATTGGTAACTAATTCGTGGAGTTTTTCTAGCAGGTTGGGCACAAAAAGGGAAGCACACACCAATTGAAGGAGCACTATAGAGAAGAGAATTCATTGAGTTTTTTGGTAGTGATTCAGTCATTATTTGTTGGAGTTTTGGAGCGTTAGTTGGGCTTGATTTTGAGGGAGTTCATTGTGCACATCGAGTCAACACCAGAGACTACATGGGCCTACATAAAGGAGATTTCGTGCCACATGTGGGAGCTTGGAGGAGGCCAATTCGAGTGGTGAGATGAGCTAATTCTTGTGGGGAGTTCTAGGAAAGAATTTTGCTCGGCTATACAACCATTTTGGGGCCCTTAAACGATGTTATTTTCTGGAGGGTTGATTTGCCCAGCAGTTGGAGGAGAGTGTGGGAATTGGGCCGAATTTCGAACGTCGGCATTTGGCCAAACCTTTTCTAGGTTTTGGTGGGATATTTGTGGGGAGACCAGGGTTAATTTCCCATAATTTTCTGAGCACCGAAGGATTACCTAGCAGTAGTTTCTTGCAACCAGTAGTGTAGTTTCTGGGCCAACGTAGAGTATTTGTGGGGACATATTCCTAGTGGCTGAGCAACTGATTTCATCACCTGGGTCTTGTTAGCTTGCCTTGGGAAAGCCTAGTTGCATAAATTTTGAGCTCATTATTGGAGTTCATATATGAATCATGAAATTCACCCAATTCCACATTAATTGTCAACCCAGGGCTCTACGAGTATTTCAATGCTATGATCATGCAAAATATATGCAGGCCATAATTTCCCTACCCAGTACTGAACATTAAACTATAAACTTAACAATGTGTAATAACAAGTGATAACTGTAGCAACAAATAAGAGGAACAACAGTAATGATTGTAATAGCAACAAGAGTAACAACAAAGCAGACTTACAACAACACACTGATAATCATTCACAGCGATAAATAAATTAACTAAAATAAACCTATGTACACATCTATCCAACAACACCTGGTCAAGAGAGTGGGCCCAACTCCTTGATCAGGGCCGTGGCGAGATCAAGAAGTCATGAAATCCTTAGAAGATCATAATTTCATTAATCAAAAGGGTAATACATGTATGTTGTTATAGACTCGGAGTTAACGTAATTCCTTGTGAGATTAACTACTAGCTTTCACAGCCCCGTAACTCTACTTATATTTGTTAACACTAATAGCTCCTAGAATTACGTTAGTTGTCTGCCTACAATTACATAGTGGTTTCTTAAGCGAAACAAAATATAAAGATAACAATGCATTAATTAAAAGATTGACCCATCGTTGCAGTTGACGTCTTGAGATATCACTACCAGTTGGATGGTCATCATTATAGAACCACGATCTTGATCATACTTCCTCCAAATCTACAAGAATAATTGAATTAGCAAGCCACTTAGGAAACAATCCCTTTTGACTATGCTTCATTGATTAATGATTCATAACGACATGACAAGAGGTATACATGTGCAGTTTAGAATGTAAATTGACCAATAATGGTGTAAAATAGATACAAAAACAAGGCAAAAAAAGGGTAAAAACATGCAAATTTAGCCACCAACATCTCTCCCCCAACTAGTCTTTTTGCATGTCCTCATGCAGCCCATTGCCTGCGCAAATCGGGTTTGGAGTTGCGATGATAAGCATGAAGTTGTGTGAGATCATATTTTGCAGCCATTTATGTCCCCAGAGGCTTATATCCTTCTATCTGGATGACTTCCTTCTACCAATCCTCGCCTACCTCATAACTTGGAGTATACTGACCGATTGATAGCCAGGGGGAATCAGAACCTCAAACCCATCCATCTGACCCCACGAAGCCCCATGCATGCAATATACTAAGGTACCCTGTTTAGAGCCCGAGCAAAATTGGGCACCCCAAAAGGTTCACGTATCTTGACGGCTGATGACGAAATCGTCCACTAATTCTTGTAGCTGTCATGGGCCTCCTCTTGACAAGTCAAAATTTGTTTTGTGCATATGTCAACGCACCATCTATGGGTTGCCATCATCTGTTCTTTCCGTCCCTCGATCCCTAAGAGGGTTTCATGTCTGTTATAAACATTCAGAGACTGAGAATTCTCCATCCGAAGGACAAGTGGCCTGTTTGGTTGATTTTCTTCGAACGTGTCGAAGGCCTTCTTCCATTTAACCTGTCTCCCACATATGGCACTAGGTTAAATGATTGAGCATTACTCAAAAAGTAATCATGCATATAGAGTCCGCATATTAAGTGTTGATCCAGGATATTGTGGCATCTCAAGTTGTGCAAAAACTGCATTGGGTCTTCTATCTCATGGATGAGTTCTTGATGGACACTTTATAAAAAAAAGAATATATATTGTTCATGGAGGAACAGAGCATAGATGTGGACAAGGGGTTGGCAAGCCATTGCCTATTGTGCCAAAGAAAACATTTCTTCCTTATCAACCTCCAGTAGTTGCACCTGCCCTTCCATTTCCTTGATTTTCTTATGCCGCTTCTCCTGCTTCCATTTCTCTTTCTCCAATTGCTCCATGTAATCGTTAACTACTTTCGTGGCTTGTTCACAAACTCCCTTCACTCCTCGGTGGGTTTCTAAAGGAATGGTCCCCCATTAAAGGCGCGTAGCAATAGCTTGCCACTTCTGAATTTTTGTAGTCATGGAAAACTCTTGTGCCTTGATCACATGCAAAAACAACACGGTTTGTGTAGCCGCAAAGGTTGTGGGCCTGTCTTGAGTCTGCACTATTGCTGAGATGGTTTCAGCCCCAGGTTTCACAACATTCTTCTTATGGCTTCTCACTTTCCTTCATAAGTGTTAGAGTCAGTCTGGTCAGTCCTCCGTCAAAGATCAAAACTCTGTATGCATTTCATGTTTAGGTGTCCCGCTCCATTCTCCCAGTTGAATTCTGCTAGGGGCATGCCATAATCTGATGGAGAAGGTCATGATAGTCATTCCCCCTCATGTCTCGCTCCTGCTGGCTCAGGTCTTTTGTCAATAATCATCAAATTCCATGACAGTCAAGGTCTGGTCCTTTAAAGGACAAAGGTCATTTCAAGGTCTCGGTCTAGGAATTCATCAATTTGGTCTTTGAACATGTCCAGTAAAGCCATGCAGGCAAGAATGAGGCCCTTACACAGTTATGGTTCAGAGAGCTTCATCATCATGCGGATAGACTTCGACTCTTCTTCAAAACTTTGTTTTGAAGAAAAGTCAAACATTGTCATTTATGACAAAACTTTCAAAAAAGTCGCCAGTTGATTTTTTCAGATGCAGTCATGGTTTCCATGGCCAAATGTCCTGTTGTGCAATCCCTGCAAAGAATGCCGAAAATTTCATCATTTGAGCTAAAATTTCAAAGGGAAAGTGAAAATCAGTGTGTTTTAAAGTCAGTGAAAAAAGTGCAAAACATAACATTAGAAAAATGGGTTTTGAAGAGGCAAAAATTAAACCCATATCTTCCAAGGCTATATATACAATTTTTTATCAAAACCAAAGGCATTGTGCTATTACAAGCCTTGGAGAAGCGTTGTAAAGGTGTAAGTGTGCATTGGTGAGCATTTGAGTGAGTTGGAGGGAGTTTTAGAGGGTGCGACGCATATATCGAGGAGCGCGGCACACACACAGGGCGTGGCGCACATGCAGCCTGCCCACAGTGCAATTTTTCTAAGGGTGTGGTGCATACCTAGGGCGCGGCGCACTGGGCTTTGCACGCGGCGCATACAGACAAGGGCCAAGACAAGTGCCCAAACAATCCCAAATTTTGGTGAAGCCTATCAAATTGAGAGGTATGCTCTTTAAAATCACTTGCTCATCAAATTTTCTCAATGATAGGGTGTTTATTCAGATGTTTGAATGTCACCAAAATGCATAAAGTCAACCATAAGAAAACAACAAGAAATTGATGGCTAGGGTTGTTAAAATGTCTTGTTAGTGCCAAGGTTTCACTCCACTCACCTTTTGCCCCTCACTTATCATTTTTCCCATCCTCCCTCCCTCATTTTTCCTAAATTCCCTACCCTAAATTACTACCAAACCCTCTCCCCTATCCCTCCACTATTTGGTCAACACAAAACCCCAAACCCTACCGCATCAAAATACCCAAACTCCTCCCATATCCCTAACAAATTTCTCCCTATAACCCCTATCCTCATTTCATCACTCCCTTCCTAATACTCCCTGTTTCATTGTTCCCCTTGGTAACAGATATTACAAAGGCACCCAGCCTCACACCATCATCAAAAGGGCAGCCTAATCACAGCACACATTTCATTCATGACATCACAACATTCGTCTTACTACGAGATGGAGACACAGAGTGACTCATCCTCAGAAGAGAAGGCTCCCAGGAGACACCACAAGAGTGGCAAACATGTTAGGGATGAACCCACTACCCTCACCGAGTTACAAGCATGCCCTCTTGCCATGTCATGCTTCCAACACCTATCATGTTTTGAATTTTGTCAAAGGGTGGCAAATTTCAGATTTCATCATGAGTTGGCCCGTTTATTTGTGCTTCATCTACATGGAGGCCAGTCTACCTTGGCCGGGGTCACTTTCACATTGACACCTGAAGCTATATCAGTGGCAACAGGTATACCAAATGTTGGGGAGCAGTGGCATAAGAAGAAGAAGGTGGAAAGGCAACACTATGAGCCTTACATCCAAGCCAGATTCTTGAATGAGCTCACAAGAGTATTTCCCTTCAGATACTTGAAAAATGAGTATGCTCCGCTCATGAGATTGATCATGAAATAGTTCAGCGGTGAGGGGAGGTTCTCTTGACTGTATGCCTATCACATATGCTTGCTCATGCACTTTACCAGGGTGAGGATGATGAACCTCCCGTTTTTCATATGCAAGAATATAGAGAGGATGAACAACTTCATGCTGCATAAGACCCCTCAGCAGCAGCTTAACAGTGTGTATCACTTCGCTCTTATACAGATTTTGGTAGATCATCAGTTGGGATTGCAGGGCATTGCTTGGGAGGACTTCATCTCTCGTGACTTCTTCAGCACACCATAGGTACTATCAGAGCTTGAGCAGGAGTTGGGTGTTCCTTCTTATCAGCATGAGCATCATGAGACCACTACCATGCTAGTTTTCATTACATATCAGAGAGGCAGTAGACACTTGTTTGCAGCAGCAAAGCGAGTGTTATCTCCACCCGGGGTGGAAGGGGCCTCGCTTCCGACATCGACTACACAGGTATTGGACAAGGGAAAGAACCCCGTGCATGATGAGGGACCATCAGGTGTACAGGAGATCGATGTCATCCTCATTCAAGATGAAGAGGTAGAGGCAGAAAATGCCAAACTTAGGATGAACGTTCAGGAGCAGGACTCAGAGATACACAACTTGATACTCAATATGGAGAGAGCTAGATGGGTCATCAAGTATCTGGAGTAGGGAAACAAATATCTTGAGGACCAACAGACGATCATGGAGATGCAAAGCATCCGTGAAAATCGGCAAGCTGCCCAGCAGAGGAGGATCGAGCTCACTACCTTGGAGCAAGAGATCAACAACGACCATGAGTCTTGGTTAGATCGGGTCAATCTACACTTGGAGAAGCTGCTGGAGAATGAAAACAGGGACAAAACCATATTGAGGAGGATGGCTTGTCATTATAGGGCACAAAACATGAGCGTAAAGGCCTGAATAAGGAGCTTGAAGGCAAAATTGAGCAAAGCAACAAAAGAGGAAAAAGAGGCAAAAGAGCAAGATCGGCTTAGAATCTTGGATAAAGCTTCCGTGGCACAGCATAGCACTTCATAGAGGACCTCCAGCCCCAATTTTAAGGATTTTGGAGAAATTTTGGTCACATGACAACTTTTTGGCACAAACACAGGTTTTTTCTCTATACGCACCGCGCCACTGGCGCGACGCGTAGGATTGGGAGCTCCAAATGAGAAATAGTTCACATTTTTGGATTTAGCATGCAAAATCACGACTACTCGCACTTGGAGCAAGAAATTTGGAGAAGATATTGGCCACCAAAAGGGCAAAAAAACTCAAAAATGGCTTCACTGCCCCTATTTTGACACACAGGAAGCAGTCTTGGGAGAATGAATATTTGGAGGGGCAAATGAGCTCCAAATTCAGAAATTCCATTTGGGTTGGAAATTAAATAGGATAGGATTTCCAACGAGCACACTTGGGCACATTTTGGACTCCTGCAAGTGCCACAAAACTGGCCTCAAAGTGGCGCGACGCATACAGAAAAGTGGCATGGCGCATATAGGAAAAAAGGCCTAGAATGCCTCTGTTTCATGAAATTTCGCTTCCCGACTTTTTGTAAGTGGGCCCACTCATATGGACTTTAGTTTTTCAGCACCTAAGGTAGTTTTAAAAGTATTTTCACTCTATATGGTCAGTTATCCAAGTGGCAAAGGAAGGCAAAGGGCCACCCAAGCCATTTGTCATGTTTGTGGCGCTGCACCTGTAGCTGTTGTTTGGCTCTCCACCTTCATTTTGTAATGATTCAAGTAAATCCCCAACCATTGGGCGTTCTATATCTTCATGGCACATTCTATATATTGTATGCAAACTATTTGCAAAGGGTTGGTTGGCTTGTCACTTCTGGGAGACTGTGGGAAAGAAACTTTGTTTCTGCATTGTATATTTTTTACAGAGGATTAATGAAAGGCAGTGGCTTTGTTTCATGAGATTCATGTGGTTGTGATGTAGAAATTTGGTCTCTATGTTCTATGTTCTTGATGTTTCTAGTTCATGTTCATATTCATTTCGTGATTTGTAAGTTGCTAGTGTAGGATTAATTTATTGCTCTTCCTGTTGGTAAAATTTTCATGTTCAGTGTTCATTCTTTGTGAGAAGGATTCATTGTTGTCATGTCCCTTTTCACTCTTCTAAGCATTTTCTGCATTTTCACGTTACAAGTTGCTGGGCCTCTCCTCCATGTTGCCTCACGAAGTTAATTTGTGGCTTTGTATTAGTTCTGTTCATTAGGCCATTGCCCATTACCATCCCAGAAACACAGTCATTCATAAAAATCACTTCTTGTATCCATATTCACTTACTAGCCTAAGATAAATATTTCATTGTAAGTCATCTCAGGCCTTTTCGTTTATCTATTCACTGAGTGTGACTCGGAGAAAGCCCTCTCCTGTTCTGGTAGGGCTAGCTACCAGACTGAGCGTGGTTTGTGGTTACCCTGAATTTTGCCTTCTTTGAGCCTAAGGTGGATTTAGGTGCTAACATAGTGGCGACTCCACTAGGGAGACAAATCAAATCCCCTTGCTTCTTAATAATTCTAAGTTAGGGTTTCCCTAGTAGTGACATCCTTGAAACCATAGGTCAATAAGGGATATCCCACATGACTAGGATTGAGGATTAACCCCCCCCCCCCCCCCCCCCCAATTTAAGGAGGAGGGAACAAAACCAAAGTCAAAACCATTCCTTCTTCCAATTCACCCAATAATCCATGCCTAAAATGCGCAAGAAAAACACGTATAAGCACCCAATTGCACAATTAAAAACATACTTTTTGGGTTGGATTTCCCACCTTCTAACATGTGCAATCGTCGGATGGGTGAGGGGACATATGACTAATGTAGGGAGAAAAGATCAAATGGCATAATATTTTGGCTACGTTGGTGGCCACCAGGTGTTGTTGGCTTCCAATAAATTTTAGGCGGATAAATCCTTCTTGCTGACAATAACGATCTCCCTAGATCCTGAAGGAAACTAGAAACAAATATAAAATTGAATAACTCTTTCCCTAAGATTACCTTGTTTTAATTATGAGTATAAAAGGAGGTGAATAATCCTCTCACCTATTTGCAAAATGATTGATGAAGATCCCCACTTGTCTTGATGTACCTTCTCAATGCTTGAAAAGACCTGCAACCACAAACACAAGAAAGATCAAAGGCATATGCAACATAACAATTCAAACAAGATTAATCTAATGATCAAGGAGATTAGAAATGGAAATTGCCTTAATGAATATCTAAAGAACTATAAAAAATTCATCATTTTAGTAAAGACAATACAATGGAAAAAAAGATTCATTTGTATTAATTCAAGGAGAAAGAAGAGCCTTACAACCTTTGCCTTGATGTCACGAGGTTCCTCCCAAATGCCTCCAAACCTTTCCTTAGATGATAAGCCTTGCAATCTCAATTCAATAGCATAAGTCTATCTTTTTTGACCTCTGCTATCCCTCTACCCTCTGGTTAATTTACAGGCCAAGAGTAAGAAGTTTCAGATCCAAAAGAGGAGGATGAGATCCTCTAATTTGGGGATTATGGTTCCTTGAGGAGAGGGAATTAGGTCCATCACTTGAGGGGTTTGGCTTGAATAGATATAAACTAGGAGCTTCCAGTTGGGATATATTTGCCCAACAATGCTTCTAGATCTCCCTTTTTATTTATACTTTTCTTTGATTCACCTACATGGTCTACAGTGGCAAACAAAGTGCAGTTATGTGCTTTTCTAAGGTATAAGTACAACAAATGTGCAGAAACTTCTAGGAAAAATGTGCAGGTCATACTTAACAGGGTATACAAGCCATTTTCCCAAAAATTATCATCTTCTTCAAGGGATTTTTTATTTTTTGACCTCTAAGGGAATTCAACGGAACATGTTCATAGGTGGAAATAAATCCATTTGTACTACACTGGTTGGTTCGAAACGCGTCGACAAATGATTATTTATGTGATTTCGCCGAAAATTCTCTAAACAAATCCATTTGTATCGATCAAGTGTCATGGTGACAAAATGATGTGTAACAGATTCCCCCCTAAAGTGCGAAGTCTGAAAAATAAGTTTTAAATATTGAATTGTTTTATCATGCCAAAGATCGGATTAGAGACAATGGTCAGAAACCTGCAAGAAACATTCAAGGATTACAATGGAAATATATATAATCATCACTAAGATAGGCATTCCCATACTCAGAGTAAAGCTAACTCAATGAACAAGTACGAAAAAAATGCAAGAATCATATCAATAGTAGACACAGTATGGACACATCCATCCATTATGAATTAATCTACATGATCATGAATATAAAACTCCTTGCAACCTAGATTGATGAAACTAGATCCAAGGTATTGATCTACTCCTCTTGATCCACAGTATGAATCTATGCATGCGAGTGAATGTATCGAAGTCAAACATGGTAGAAACAACTTGATTACCAGTCAATAACACAAACTGTTAACAAGTGCGATAAAAACCACCAATAATGAAAATAGCTCTCAAGGTAATCCCAATACAATCTATGAAGTGTGAATAAGTGATATGAAGTCGGACACTTATAGAATATTCCGGTCGAAGGCCAATGATGAGAAACCTTCCATTAAGGCATGCATGCCTCAAGGTACTGAAGGTTTCCAGATCAACTTCCTAGATAACAAGCTGAAGTTGATAGGAAGTGACATGTCGCAGGAAAGCTTATGACATGAAACATAATGTCAAGTTTTGAAGAATAGTATGCAAGGACTGACTTAGGGATGGCCAACGTGATTGAAGATTAAAATTTGCAAAGGAACATGAACTGAGGTTGAACTTCTCTTGAATACATAACGACACGATAATTGACTTGGAAACATTTGACTCAATGATAATACTCAAAACCAGCTGAGGAATTTCAATGAGGTTTGATTAACTGTAAGACAAATATATTTCCCAACCTATACATGAATGTGACGGAGTGTCGTGTTCAAGAGCGACATACTTCCTTTATGATGAATGTGAAATGGACACATTTTCCCAATTTTCCCCCACCATTACTAGTAAGTACCTCTTTATTTTTTTTTACAAGCTTGAGGAGGATAGCATATGCTTGTATTGTAAGCTCATCCTTTGGATGAGTCCATCAAAGTATTTTTAATGAACCCTAAGAAGGAATGGTTCGGTCTCATTATGTTTAATGAGTCCTATACTATTTAATTTTTACGAGTCCAGTAAAGGAGTAAATTGATGTCGTTTTCTTTTAAGAGTTTGAAAAAAACACAAAAAGGAAACTCATTCAGTTCTTTTACCGTAAAAATTTGACGAGCTTGGAGAAATCAAAGCTCGGTTTTTAAGTTTTAGGGAATCAGAAGAAAAACATAAGAAAAATTCGTCATGTTATTTTTCATAAATTTAGTCCCTCAAGCTCGAAAAGGATAAAATAATGCAGGAGAGAACTCTATTGACCATAATTAGTCAACATATACCTTTTTTGTAAATAGTCTAGTTTGGTCCGTAAAAAGGGTAAACTTATACTAAGTGGACAATTGTTCATTTACTTTTACGAGTTCGAACAATCAAGTGCTCGACAATCTTTTCATGTTTTAAGAGTTTGAAAAATAGCTTAAGGATGACTCCATGGTTTTGCTTTTTGTAGTTTCTTAAGAGCATGGAAAGTGACAAAAATCTTCTCGTAGTTAAAATGATTCATTTTCACACTGTAACATGTTATGTACATGAAACTCAAATAAGATATCATAACTGCTCAATATTTGGGTAGAAAGAGTGAAAAATTTGACTTTTAAAAGGTCCTAGGTATAAAAATAATATTTTAATCACCTAAATAACTTATATAAGTTGAAAAAGTAATTCTATTTTCACCATTTGTTTTTACTTATTTGGAGAGCAGAAAGATGGTTTTTTACCACCAAACTTCTGAAGTTGATTATGAGAGAATTGTTGGACAAAATCACGAGCTGTTTTCTCTAGGTAATAGATCTCTTCATTATCTCCATTTTCATCTGTTTATTTTTTAGTTTTAGGTGTTCATGTGATTTTTTGGGAGAGATCCATTTTAAAAAATGCACCCTCAGCCTTGCGCAGGAATTCTCCATCGAGTTTGTGCACGCCGACATTTTTTTTGTATAATAAAATATGCTAATTACACATAAGCCCACCCAAGTATCTGCACAGTTGTGCTTTGTTTCCAAAAATTCCACAATTTAAAAAAAAAAAGTCCTAACTCCTTTTAACTGTTATTTTAGAACTATTTGATCATTCAATCATGGAATGGAGGGACAAAGAACACGAAGCCCAAGATTTCGTTGCTTTGGATGATCCTGCCACTATGTAGGCTTTAAGAAACCGCAACCTCTACAAATATTGGATCATTCTAGGGATGAAAGCTCATGTAGCACTTATGACTTAGTTGGTGCAACCATGGGATGTCCAAGACCAATGCTTTGTGATCGGGGATAATCGCGTCACCATTGATGTTGATGACATCTTCTTTTTGATTGGGCTTTCTCATAGAGGAGATGGGATTTATTTGTTTCGGTAGAGGCAAGGTGGAGACACTACTACTGGATACCTGCATCTTTTTTGTGGGAATGCACAACTCACAGATGTCAAGATTGATATCAAGACTATTGGGGACCTGGATTTGAGGACCATTTCTTTCACAATTAGGAAACTATGTGGCAGTGTCGCCCTTCACTTGGCCACGAAGGCCTAGATGTAGATTTCCATGGAGTGTTGGGAGTCCATGGTTTTTAACTGGAGGCAATGGTTTTCAACATGAAAGGATAATTAAATAGAGTAAAAAATGGTAGACTGAAGAACTTCGGCTATAGAGCCATTTTGATTTCTTTTTCTCTAGAGAGGATTCCACTCGTTAGGCCACAATAGGTTCTAGTGGATGAGGTAGGACCTGAGGATCCATAGATGCTTTGGTGGGTCTCTCTTATGGCTCGTCACTGGAACAATGGTCTAGTGGTGCAATATGTACTTGAGTTATTTGTATGGTTAAGTAAGCAGATCATCTTGATCGAAGACTTTCCATATGCAGGGATGGATTACAGAGGTGACCCAAATATCCCTCTTCCATCGGGGACATAGTGGGGTGACCTAGGTGAGAATGTTTCATTTTGATGTTTTTAAAATTTTTATTTTTTGTGTGTGTTTTTTGTCTCTCAAGGCTAATTATTCGAAATGCATATGCATATGTGGGCCCATTTCAACCAACAAGACTACGACATTTTGACAAGCGCTATGACCACCCTATAGCAGTTGAAGCACCCTACCAAGAGTTGGTGGAGACACTGGCGGAGTTAGAGCACAACCTGGAGAGGTTGACCATTTACATTCCAGGGACTAGGATGAATGATTAGCCTCTCCAGTACCAGAGACATGTGATTGGGATTACAAGACCACTCAAGAGACTATTACGCTGAGCTGCTCGAGTCATAGTCTGCTATCATGATCATCATCATTCTTAGTTGTTTATACTTTTAGGGCTACATTTTTATTTTTGTATCGACATATTCAGATAATAAAGGCCACGAGGCCTTATGTCCTTGGATGACATATTTTTTGTGAAACATACTATCTACAAACTTTATCTAATGGAAAACTACTACTTTTGATTTTAGCTTATTTTGTTAAATATATGGATGAATATTTATCTTACTTACAAATGTTGCAAATGTCTATTTAACACATGGTTGGATAATGCGTCAGTTAATGTGCTTAAATTTCTTGGAATGTGTTGATATTCAATATAATCAAACTGCCTTTCCAAAAGATGAACTCCTAAAAAAATTCGTGACATTGATGGACTTCTTACCATATAAACACTATTTAAATGTAATATTGTGAGTTGCGAATCTAACCTAACAACCAAACGTCGAACGCCAAATGAGATGACATTAGATAATAGTTCAATAAATGCACTATATTTTGCTATGTTATTCGTTATTTGACCAAGGCATATACATGAATGGAAACTAACTCATCGTTGGGTGAATAAATAACCCAAGTTGCGGAAGATAAATTTTGAGTACTACGACTAGTGCCATCAACAAATCTAATGTAAGTTTGAGGAGACGTTGACATTTGCAAATCAAGTGTAAAACAAGATAAGCAGGAGAAGTAGTAGTGGATTGTAAAAAATGCTAAAAATACCGCACACAAAAATAAAATGTAAATAATGCACAAATCTTCAAGAAATATTATGCATAATATTTCTTTAGGTAAAGGCCATTTTTGGGCTTTCCAAAAGAAACACCATCATAATCGAACAGCTCATAGGTTCCTTTAGCTAATACATGTTTTACGAGGTAAGGACCATACCACATGGGCATCAATTTACTTGCACCTAGTTTATCATGAGATTGATCATAGATCAAGACTAGGTAACCTTATGCATACAAACGAGGGTTCACGCTTTGACCAAATTGAGCTTTAACTCATTTTTTTTTAGCCTCACTAGCCAGAGCAGCCTCACGGCGAGTTTCATCTAGATGTGTTAAGTGTAAAAAATTCTCTTCCTCTGCAAGGGTAGCCAGTCATAATTCAATGGTTAGTTTTAAAGATGGAATTTCACATTTTATTGGAAAAACTACCTCCAAACCATAAAAATGTTGGAAGGGAGTAAAACCTGTGGATGTTTTCGCAGTAGTATGGTATGCCCACAAGATTGGGAAAAACATTGTATGAAAGTTTTCTTTATGAGTACCAAATATCTGTTTGATCATGTTTGTCAAAAATTTATTGAAAACTTTGACTTGGCCATTTTCTTGTGGATAATAAGGTGTAGAGCTATCATGGCGAAGTTTGAGATTTGCAGATAGTTCAATCATCATAAAATTTTTAAAATGGCTACCATGGTACGTAACTATGGCCCATGGTACACCGAACCGAGCAATTACATGATTGAAAATGAAAATTGTTGTAGTTTCATCGTTGTCCTTGTATGTAGGCATCGCCTCGGTGCATTTCATAAAATAATGAACTGCAATAATAATATACCCATGCTCCTTGGCCGAGTGAGGGTTACTTGTAACGAAATCTATGCCCCATTTTGAAAAAGGACCAACAACTATAATAGGGTGAAGAGGATTTGGGGGCGTTGGCATCTTGTGATCATAAACCTAGAAATTGTAGCATTTTCGAACTATGATGATGCAATATTTAAACGTAGATAGCCAAAAATAACCAACGTGTAATATCTTTTGGGCAATGGCATACCTAGACATATGATTGCCACACGCTCCAGAATGGAAATCATTCAATGCTCTTTTAGCCTCTTGAAGAGTTAAACATCGTCAAAAAATGCAATCAACGTCACGGCGATAAAGAGTGTCCCCAACAATATTGTATTGTTGGGATTGGTACTAAATGCAATGATGATGAGTTCGATATAATTCAGGCCTAAAAGTTTGGGTCTAAAGATATATAATGATACCTCCGTACCACAGATCGAACATACTGATTAGAAAGATAAATTCATCAGTAAGAGAATCTTCTACCACTATTTTGATATTAGTATAGCGAAAGTCACATAACAACTCAGTGAAAACTAATGATTTCTTTGATCTAGATCTTTCGAAATGTAAATCAAATTCTTGTAATATGACTATCCATTTTGAGTATTTTCCTTGTAGCAATTGTTTGGTAAGAATATACATCATATGGTTTCAATCTGAAATGACAGTTATTTTTGCAAAAGTATATACTAACGAAAAAGTTGAACAACTTAGACAACTACCAAGGCTAGTTTCTTCACATGCGCATACTTGATCTGAGTTTTAGTGAGATTTCTACTTAGATATTAAATCACATGTTCACTGTTAAAATCATCTTCTTGCACTAAAACCATGCTTATGGTGGCATCTAATGCAGCTAAATATAAAAGGTAATCCCGGTGATAATTAGGTGGATGCAATAATGGTGCATGGGTCAATGCATATTTTAATGCATCAGAATATTTTTCAGAAAGCTCATTCCGAATGAAAGGAATTCCTTTTTTCAAAATTCGGGCAAAACCTTGGGTCGGTTCAACATAGTTATGGATGAATCTACACAAAAATTTTGCTTTCCCTTGCAAACTTTGGAGTTGACGAAGTGTAGAAGGATCTGGAAAGTTTAGAATTGCCTCTAACTTCAAAGGATCGACACAAATTCTTTCTTTTTAAACTATAAAACCTATAATTTGACCACCTTGTTATGCAAAAACGCATTTGTATAGATTTAAATGAATATTGTAATGCCTACATCTAATGAAAATTTATTTCAAATGTTATGGATGATCATCTTGTTTCATTGAATGAGTCGGTAGGTCATCCTGGTAGGGTTAAACAATATGATTGATATCATGAAACACATAAGACATTTCTCTTTAAATTACGCCAGAATTCTTCAAACGAAATGGGAGTTTGTGATAAGCAAAAGTTACCCATAGATAAATGAATGTAGTTTTATGTTGATTAGCAGGGAGTATGTTTATTTGATTGTAACTAGAGAATCCATACATAAAAGAGAAAATCTCATTTCCAACATATTCATCAATGATTTGATCAATATACGGGGTTGGGTAATTGTCCTTTGGACAAGCTTTGTTAATATCCTTGTAATCGACACATAATCTAATGGTTCCTTATTTTTTATTGACTGGTACAATGTTTGATACCCAATTAGTTAATGAAACCTACTTTTAACAATTTTTCAACCTCATCTTTTATAGCAGGAACTTTTTGTGGATGAATCAGATGCAATATTTTCCTAATAGGTCTAGCATCCAGATAAGTCTTGATTTCATGGACTAAAATGCTAGGGTCGATTCCTAACATTTCTTCATAAGACCAGGAAAAAATGTCGTGGAATTCCTGAAATAGGGCTTTATATGTTGAAATTTATTCTAAAGAACAAGAAGCACCTATATGAATATTTTCAGTAATCCCAGGTTTGACTGAGATGTTGAGGGGCACTGTTGCTGATATATTTCATAAATCCTTTTTAGATTCAAAATAAAGGATAGAAATCAGAAATTTAGGATCATTAACAATATTAGGTGAAAATCTATATGAAAAATCATTCTTGATTTTGTCAAGGCAAGGTAGGAAAGATGAGTGATGATGGTAATCATCCTAGGGCATTTCATCTAACATCATTACCTCCATAATCCCTTGATCAGTTATAAAGTTTCCATCAAAAGGATCAACAGTTGATATTGGTTCTAAATGAGACAAATGATAGTAATCATCGATGATCGTATTCACTCGATCATTTTCAGATCTTACGTTGGAAAAGGATTGAACTGCCTGATAAGCCAATTAAAAAGGGCTAAGAGGAACCTCACTACCATATAAGGTTACTTCTGACTCTAAAGGCAGTTTCCAAGGGTCAGAAGACTCAGAAGTGCTTGATGTAACCATATTGACCCGGGAAACATTATGATGAAAATTTGGTGGAGGGAATGTGAAAGTTCCCATAAGTGACGAGTCTTTAAGAAGAACAACACCGACAAATTCATACTGAGTAGTCGATTCTCCAAAAAAAGGAATGCTACCAACAGAGTTAGGAGATGAATTATAATAGGACAAATGGTCTAATTTTATAATTTTTCATTTATGAGGAAACATAATCATTTGAAAAAACAAGGAGACCACTGTGGACATGGCATAATTCCAACTTCGTCCAAGTAAAAGTCTATAATCAATTTGAGAATCAAAAACCTCAACTTCAATTGCAACTATTTTACCCTCTAATTCTACAAGAAGATAATTCAAAATTCCATAACATCGAAAACCTCTTCCATCAAAGGCCTTGAAAGTCATGGGAGACTGATTGATTGTTGGAGAACCAAAAGCTTTCCAACAAGCAATAGACATAACGCATGTATACACTCCTCTGTTAATTAATATTTGAAAAATTCGTCTAGATCTAACAGAAAATGGTAAGTGAACTGTCAATTGATGTGGGTGATGAGCCTCGTTATTGCAACAAGAATGCTGCAACTCTCAAGGCTACTGAATTTAATTATCAACTTGGGGTTCATATAAACTTAAGAGGTATCGGAACTATATGTGCAACATACAATGTGTCATTCCTTTCCTGTCATAATGTAATGGGGTGTATGTATAGAATTAAAATCCTAAACTAATTGAAGAAAATGAAATGTTTGAAATAAAATCTTAACCTATTGTAAGAAAGAAAGTACAAGGAGAGAGAATGAAATCAAATGCTAAAACACACAGTTTTCTAACTAACTTCTAAGAGGCTTTGCTTCAAAAGAATGCTAAGTTAACATGTATGCAATCCTACTATCCTAAGCATGTAGATTCAAACCATCAAACCTTCTCTTGTTGTGCATGTAAATGAATAAAATAAATTTGTTTTTCTTTTCGTATTTTTCATGTGAGAGTGTGAAAGCTAATCTCTTTTGGTGATGTGGCAAGGGGCTTGGAGATGATGGTGAATGGCCAAAAGGCTTGGGAGAAAATTAGGGACCCTTTTCTAGCTTCCTAGAGTATTTTTCCTCAATTTGGCCTCAAAACAAGCTTTCCTACAGGATGCTAAAGTGATTTCCTACAGGATCCCCTGATTTCCTATAGGATGTACAAATTTACAATAATTCATCGAATGACCAAGAAAATCAAATCCGAATTGGATGGGAAAAATTTTGGTATTAAATAGGATGTCTTAAATCCCCATTCCAAGTGGAATCACTCAAAAATTCCTCTGTTAACCCATGCAAAAAAAATAAAAAACATTACTAGTCGAAAATCTAGAAATTCGAAAACTAGTGAGCTAGTCAATCTAAAAAATGCCTAAACAAATCAAGTGTAAATGAAATGGGGTAATTTTTGTTATGAACTAGAATGGTTTTTTGATCTAATGCAAGTGGAATAAAGTCAATTGAATCTCATTAGCATGCTCTAAAAAATAGCATAAATTTATTGTTCTTTGCTAAAAAGGAGGTCCAGCAATCTGGATTTGGGAATAAGAAGACTAATCCAAGTAGCTCAATGATTTCTATGAAATTACAAAGATTTTCCAAGAATTAAATAATGCTTGTGATCCTACAAAAGAACTTATATCAACCATTTAACTCAATCCTACAACAAGAAATTATTAATCCTAAATGCAAAAATAGAAAGAAATAAAAACTAGAGATGCATGTGAATAAGAAATGAAAACAAGGAAATAAAATGATACAAAAGAGCTTTGAGGATCTTGGGATGGCCAAGACCAAGGAAAATCAGAGACCTATGGAAGAGAACAAGATTTAGAAGCTAAACATGACACCAATATTCATTATTTTCATCAATAGAATTACATCCTTGCAAGAAAATATAATGGAGCTGCAAGAATACAAGCTCTCTCCACAATAACACTAATGAAAATCTCCTCTTAGAGGAAAATTCGACTTGGTACTTATACAAAATGATTTGGAATCATTCCCCATGAATGGAGGAATATTTCCCCACCAAAATTCCTTGATTAGTGGATCTAGTCCCCAATACTAGGAATTTGCATTAAATGGCAGGGAACACATTCCTAGATTTTCTCAATCATTCCCTAGAGGAAAATTCGACTTGGCACTTATACAAAATTCTTAAGAATAATTACCCATGAATGGAGGAAGCTTTCCCCACCAAAATACCTTGATTAATGGATCTGCTCCCTTGATTAGTGGAACACATTCCTAGATTTTCTCAATCATTGGAGTTCCACAATTTGTGCCATAATTCCATAAGATCTTGTTGACTTATTATTTATTATTGATCCTCCAGTAGTAGGGAACAAGTCCCTAAATTATTTCCTCCAACTCTTCATAATCTGCCCAATATTAAAGTTAAAAATAAATTATCTAATGCAAAAAGAGAGGTTTCATGTGTTTAAGGATGGTCATAGGCTTTAATTTATGTTTTAAGTTAGAGGCATGGGCCTTAATTTATGCCTAATTTAGAGGCCCATCATACCCCCCTGCTGAAAGTGTTGCTTATCCTCTGAGCAACTTAGTGACCTCATTGTGCCTCATCCATGGCCCTGGTGGCCTCTCTCTTGTACATTAATAATCTTGGCTATAAACTCTGCAAGGACAAGCCCAAAAACATATTTGTTCAAAGACAAATCATTATTTCTTGAGACCATTAGCTTGCTTTATTTCCCTTATTCAAGATGAGTTCATGAATATTTTTTGTTTAGCAAGGTCTTTCATATCCTTATCAACCTTCTGCCACCTTGTTCTGCCATTTGAACACCTAACACCTTCAAAATGCATTTAGATGAGAACTATGACATCCTGTAGCAATTCCTGTCAAAACTATAGGAAACCTACAAGAAATCCTATTAAAACTACAGGATACCAATTTTGAGCATAAATGATAAACTGAGGTTAGGGCAGGCCCTCAACTTGACTCACATGCATTTCTCCCATTTTTAGTCCCTGGAAAAAAGCTAGAAAGATATTGGAGACCTCTTGGAACACCTCTTTTCATCACTGCAGTTTGATTTATATTTTGATGGTGAACACCTTATTTCTTTTTGTTTCCTTCTTCTTCTCACTTGTGGCCTAGATGATTGCCTAATGGCCTTGGAGTTCTCTATTTTGATTAGGTCTCTCTTAGGCACTGTTATTTTGGGTTTTAGTACAAATTTTCATTTCTTCCTTCTTGTAGCAGTGTTCTGCCTTCCTGTAGTAGTCATTCCTTCTTCCTTCAGAGTCTTCTAACTGTATGGGAGTGATGAGAAATGATGAAGAGGGATTGGATGATGATGCTAGGGCTCAAAAGGAGTGGTGTAGGTTTGTGAAAATGGAGAGGATGCTCTTCTCGTTTTTTTCTCAAGAATGAAATGGGATCGATGAATGATGAATAGATAATGAATTGAAGTTAATAGAGGGCTTGGAGTGTTGTGGTGACTTGGCCTTTGCAAAAATTTCTTCTTTTAACCACTATCCTCATTCCTTGAAATCATCACCCTTCATAATTTGACTTTTCAACATTGCATGAGTGAAGGAATGAGCTGTAATCAACTGGTTGAAGGCGACTGAGACTGCTGACCCATCCTTAGCTTATAAAACCTCATCTCTCATGCATTGAAAACAAATGTCTAACTATAATATGCTCAAGAGGAGAGGTCAAGAATATTGCATACCTGTACTTACCTGATGGTTGTTGGAGAGACATGCATGCTGCTGCTGAGTTGATGTTGATGTGCAGGTGTTGGATGGTGATGTTGATGATCCTGATGTTGTTGCTAAGCTTGGGAGGAGCTTCTTTGACCTCTGGATCTCCTTTAAAACTGTTCACTGCCAATCTTGTAGGTGTTGTTTTGTATCCTGTAGGTTTATATGACAATGAAGTTTTGTCCATATCTCCCAAATGGTAAACTGGATTGAGATGAAACTTTTTGAGAATGTTTCCATCATCATTATGCACCTCCCCATGAAAAAATTTTGGTCAATGGATGCACAAATCTCGATAAAAACTAAAAATGGATGAAGGTCATGGAGGCCAATTTCTTGGAAATCGTGCACTGAAATTTAACAAAATTACTTGGGCATGTTACCATCATCCATATAAATCTCCCCACGAAACAACGTTTTAAATGGATGCACGGATATTGAGAAAATGCAAAAATGGCTGAAGGTGATGGAGGCCAATTTCTTGGAAACCGTGCACTGGAATTTGCTGAAACTTCTTGAGAATGTTACTATCATCCATATGCATCTCCCCCTGAAAGATCTTGGAAAATGGTTGCATGGTTTTCAATTTATGGAAAAATAAATTTCTGCTCTATGTATTTTTGTATCTTTTAGTAAAACAGAGCATCCTGTAGTTTTTTAGGAAAACAAGGAAAATGAGTGGTAGAAGCTTGAGAATGATGGGTGGATGGTTATGATAGATGAGGGTGATGGATTAGCATTCCCTTGGCCCTATTGGAGCATTTGAGCGAACTAGGAGAAAGTCAAAATTTGACTTCTTTTGACTAGGCTTGATCAATTTTCCTTTTGGTACCAACTTGTTCTTGTTGCTTACATATGTTAGAGAGTACATGTATTTATCAAAGAGATGCATGGAGCAAGGACTTCTTTTATTTATTTTTTTCTCTTTTTTCATCTAGGCCTACTAGCTGCCTCAATGAGGTTTCCAACTAGTAGGTTTGCATAGGTGCCTCAAAAGAGGTTTTCACCTAATATTTTTATTTTTTTCTCTTATTTTTCATTTTTTTCTACCCTACCCTACTTGAAAAACAAAATCACTTTCAAGTATAAGAATACTTCCAATGGAGCCATGTGCATATCAAGATGACAAACAAAATGATGTGGAGGCTTGAAATGTACCCGGATTTTAGAGACCAATTGATTTAACTTTGAAAGGATCAAGCATAGTTGAGGAAGAGAGTGATGTTGCAACTTAGTGACTATCTAGAACCATATTTCAATATTGTTGTGATGTACTTGGTCCTTTTGCTGATCTGGATCATTCTTCATGTCTTCTTCTACCATGACCTTCAAATATTCCTCTTTTTGTTGAATTTTCTCTTAAATACATGAAGGATTTGATGGTAACCATTTGGGAGTTCTCTTGATCACTTATTTTGATGTATGCTCTTCATCAATCACAACCCATGGTTCTAGTATTTTTATTTGAATCTTCTTCTTCTGGATGCGGTCCTTCAATGATATCAAGATAATATCTTTTTTTCAATACTCTTCTTGAGCTATGGTGAATACCATTGAGCTCAAGAGGAGATATTTGGAAGTTTTTACCTCAGCATTGTAAGTGGGCTGAGCTACTTCAATGTGTGGGTTTGGAAATGGTGGTACAGGTAGTTGAGTGGGAGTGTATATTTGGGATGGATGTGGATGGGGTTGTGGTTGTGGTGGAGGTGAATGGTAGGGATAACATGGTGTTTGGTATGGAGAATGTTGAGGAAAATACTAAGGATATTGTGGATGTCTCCCATAAGTTCCTTGCCAACCTTGCTGCCAAGATTGGTTTTGAGGTTGAGATGACCAATGTTGCCAAGGAAAAGGTGTGTTCCAATTACTTTAAGGTGGATATGAATAACCTTGAAATTGTGAATTATGCTCTTGCATCATATGAGGCTGAATAGGATGTCATGTTCCTCTTGGAGCTACATAACAGAGCTTCATTGGAAATTTACTTGCTCCATTGTCCTCTTGGTAAACTTCCTTCAACCTTGGTAGTGATGGACAATGTTTAACATCATGTGATTCTGCAACACAAATATCAACATTTTATTTTCCTTCATATTACATTCTTAACATTTCTACTTGTTTTGTTATATTTCTAAGAATTTTTGTTTTAAAATAATCAAACAAATTTCCAAGTTTAGCTTGACTTACCGATCTTGATGCTGATTTACCTACTCTTGCTTTTCCTCTTGATATGTGTTTGCATGTTTCACAAATTTCCTCAAATGATAATTGATATACATCACCTTTAGTCATGATATTAAGGAGATCAATCCACTCATCCCTAATTTTTCTAAGTAAGAGGCTTTTTAGTGTGTCAGATCCTAAATGATGTAGTTTTGCCCTCTTAACATTATGCATGAACCACTCTATTAGGACCTCTAGACTCTCATATTCTGTTTGATTCATTCTAAAGATTTCTTCTTTAAGATCATGGTCTTTATATTTTTCTAGGAATATATTTTACATATCATTCCATGATCTTATTGAATTAGTCCCTAAACTCATGAACCATTTAAGAGCTCTATCCTTCAATATTGTGAGAAACAATCTCAATTTTTGAGTTTTTAATAAGTAACCATAAGATCTACAAACAATATCAAATTCAAAGATAAAGGTTTTTGATCCTCTAACCTTAGATCATGAAATTTTGTAAGAAAAGAGGGAGTGATGTCCTTCATGTGCACACTACCATCAATATCTTGAATGGGAAATCCGAGAGGATCTTCCTCATTGTCATCATCTCCATCCATTTCTTCTACATTCTTTGCCATCTTCTTCTTATACCTGCAAAAGGGAAATGGTGATATGGCTCTTACTACACCATATGATCAAATGGGGGGGTGGGTTGGTGTTGGAGAATTTTTTTTTTGTTTTTATGATTGAATGAAAACTATAATGCCATGCAATTTTCTACTTTTGAAATTAAATATGCCTAATGCAAATATTTTTTTTTTGTTTTTGAAAAAATTAAAAATAAATGAATCAAGTAGGGAAGAAAACAATGCATAATTTAACACCTCCCCGACAACGGCGCCAAAAAGTGATCAGCCTCAGTATTGCAACAAGAATGCTACAACTCTCAAGGCTACTGACTTTAATTATCGACCCGGGGTTCGTACAAACTTAAGAGGTATCGACACTATATGTGCAACATACAATGTGTCCTTCCTTAGCTATCATAATGTAATGGAGTGTATTTATTGAATTCAAATCCTAAACTAATTGAAGAAAATGAAATTTTCGAAATGGAACCTTAGCCTATTGTAAGAAACAAAGTACAAGGAAGGAGAATGAAATCAAATCCTAAAACACACAATTTTCTAACTAACTCCTAAGAGGATTTGCTTCAAAAGAATGCTAAGTTAACATGTATGCAATCCATTTTTCACTTACTGGTTCACGGATACCCAGGTCAGTGGGTAGCCACTACATACAGGGTTTTTTAACGCTGAGTGGATGCCACCCGAAGGGCATCAACACCCCTTGGCCTATTTACTGACCTAACCCCAAGATCTTTCGGGATTCGACCCTGTGACCTCCCATTGGTGAGGCACTTGATTTGACTGATTGAGCTAACTCTTGGGGCTTCATGTATGCAATCCTACTATCCTCAGAATGTAGATTCAAACCATCAAACCTTTTATTGTTGTGCATGTAAATGAATAAAATAAATTTGTTTTTCTTTTTGTCTTTTTCATGCGAGTGTGAAAGTTAATCTCTTTTGGTGATGTGGCAGGTGGCTTTGATGATGGTGAATGGTTAGAAGGCTTGGGAGACAAGAAGGGATCCTTTTCTAGCTTCTTAGAGGATTTTTCCTCAATTTGGCATCAAAACAAGCTTTCCTACAGGATGCTATAGTGATTTCCTATAGGATCCTCTGATTTCCTACAGGATGTAGATATTTACAATAATTCATCGAATGACCAAGAAAATTAAGTCCAAATTGGATGGGAAAATTTTTGGTATTAACTAGGATGTTTTAGGTCCCCATTTCAAGTGGAATCACTCAAAAATACCTCTGTTTACCCATGTAAAAAAATTTAAAAACATTACTAGTAAAAAATCTAGAAATTCGAGAACTAGTGAGCTAGTAAATATAGAAAATGTCTAACAAATTCAAGTGTAAATGCAATGGGGTGATTTTTGTTATGAACTATAATGTTTTTTTGATCTAATTCAAGTGGAATCAAGTCGATTGAATCTCATTAGCATGTTCTAAAAAATAGCAGAATTTTATTGTTCTTTGCCAAAAAGGAGGTCCAACGATCTAGATTTGGGAATAAGAAGACCAATCCAAGAAACTCAATGATTTCTATGAACTTCAAAAGATTTTATAAGGATGAAATAATTCTTATGATCCCGCAAAAGAACTTATATCAACCATTTAACTCAATCCTACAACAAGAAATTATTAATTCTAAATGCAGAAATAGAAAAAAATAAAAACTAGAGATGCATGTGAATAAGCAATGAAAACAAGGAAATAAAATGATAGAAAAGGGCTTTGAGGATCATGGGATGTCCAAGCCCAAGGAAACTTAGAGACCTATGGAGGATAACAAGATTTATAAGCCGAACACACCAATCTTCACTATTTTCATCAATAGAATTACATCCCTACAAGAAAATACAATGGAGTTGCAAGAATGCAAGCTCTCTCCACAATAACACTAATGAAAATCTCCTCCTAGAGGAAAATTCGACTTGGTACTTATAAAAAATTATTAGGAATCATTCCCCATAAATGGAGGAAGATTTCCCCACCAAAATCCCTTGATTAGTGGATCTAGTCCCCGATACTAGGAATTTGCATTAAATGGCAGGGAACACATTCCTAGATTTTGTCAAGCATTCCCTAGAGGCAAATTCGACTAGGTACTTATACAAAATGATTAAAAATAACTCCCCATGAATGGAGGAAGCTTTCTCCACCGAAATCCCTTGATTAGTGGATCTGCTTCCTTGATTAGTGGAACACATTCCTAGATTTTCTCAATCATTGGAGTTCCACAACTTGTGCCATAATTCCATAATATCTTGTTGATTTATTATTTATTATTGATCCTCCGGTAGTAGGGAACAAGTCCCTAAATTATCTCCTCCTCCAAATCTTCATAATCTGCCCAATATTCTCACAATATTCCACAAAAATAAATAATATTAGGCACGAATATTCAATTATTCATAAACCTTCCTAATGAATATATTAAAGTTAAAAATAAATTATGTAATGCAAAAAGAGAGGTTTAATGTGTTGAAGGATGGTCATAGGATTTAATTTATGTTTTAAGTTAGAGGCATGGGCCTTAATTTATGTCTAATTTAGAGGTCCATCAGTGGGAGTCTTGGTACATGATTTTTTAGATAAAAAACAATTAAATTCGAGTTGTGATGATCTACTGCTCATATAGTTGATAATAGTATTTTCCTTTGTGCTATACAAGTTTGAAGCACTTCAAGAGCCAACGTTGTTGAAGGTGACATAGCCAAATCTTCAACAATGTTGTAATGTTGAGCAACTCTACCATGAGGATTAAAAGATGACTTTCGAAGAACACCCTTAGCAGGTGATAAAATTATCATATCAGGATTAGATTTCTTAATACGTAAAGGTTCAGAAGTAGGAGGAGTGGATGTGGACTTTAGATCAGGTAAACTAGAATTATCTCCATCTATAATAGGATATTTTGATCCATCGTCTTTTGATCTCGTAAATACCATAACTGGTGAAGGCATAATCATGATGTCCACTCATTTGGAAGAGGAAATGTTAAGAAATTTACTGCATAACATAAATAATTACCGAGAGGAATATATATATAAGAAAACCAGCAACAACCATAAACACATAAACACAAATGTTTATTCGGGAAAACCCCAAATCCGGGGAAAAACCCAACCTAATAAGATCTCATTAGCATTGGCCAAAACCCTAGCCAATCTGAGCAAGTGAGCCTTCACCGCTCACCTCCAGGTCTTGCATTACAATGAAGTCCTTCCAACCTTTTATAAGCTCCATTACATATAATACCATGGGTAGAATACTATGGGTGCACAATACCATGTGCCCCAAAACCATCACTGTTTAACCTGGTCAACTTTGACTCTATCCCGAGTTAATTTTACTTAACAGGAAGATGGTATATGGGATACCATCTTACTGTCTGAAGGAGGAAAAGGATCCTTCAAAACAACAGGAGCAGGTGAAACCTTAATGAATTTAGAAACTTCGACGCGATAAGGGCACTCCTTGGTGTAATGATATTTATCACATATTAAACAAGGATAACGATGTTTCTTCTTTTCGTGAGAAGGTTCTTTCTTGGTTGGTTTCTCCTTAGGGGCAATGTTTTCTTTCATTTTACCTTTTCCTTTTTTTTTACCTCCATCTTACTTGTTCCTGCCAGTATACGAACCTATTGCATTAATTTCATAAGTAATTTCAGGAGAAGGATCTTCTTCAAGTGAATCAGGTAAAGCCAAAATCTGAGTTTTCTTAGAATTTCTCTTTTAGGCTTAGATTGTTAGCTAACAAAACCAACCACACCATCAGCGGCATGTGATCATGTAAAGGCTGGATTGGTTTGACCTAGATGAGGAAGATCTGGAAGTTTTTCATACAAAATGCCAATTTGAGTATAAATGAGATCTAAGTACTGGGCATGAGCAATAACTTGTTCTTTAGTTACAACAACACCCTTGGAAACGTCTTCAATAATTACTCGTAAAAGTGATTGTATGAACCATTTGTCCAAAATATGGTCTAGAATATAAATTTTAATAAAACAATGCCTTTGCCTCCATTCATGAATATGATCTGAAATATGGGTTGACATTGACTATTTTAAAGAAGTTAAAAGTTTGATACCATTATCATAACGAATGGGTAACTAAAAATGTGTCAAAAAGGCATGGTTATGGCATTGAAAGTACTAAAATAACCTCACGGTAATTCAACATACCAATTGGCTGCCGAACTGGTTAAGGTTCATTTGAAAAGACATAATTTAATGGAATCATCGATTAACAAGTTCAAAACACACCAAATATGATAAGTCATGACATGGTTTGGCGGGTCTTCTCCAAATTTACCTTCAAATTTTGGAATGTCAGTGGGAAACTTTATAGGGGTTGCTGGCCAAAATGGTAGATAAAAAATGGGATCATTTGTTAACTGAGATATGTTCGATAAATCGAAAGTTGCAATGAATGGTAACTGATGGTTAAGATCCTGCTGCAAGTATTGATAACCTTGAGGGACGAGTCTTATTCCTGGAGGAAGATACCTAGGATATTCTGTAATAACCTAGTTAGTTGGAATTTGCATACCTCATAGGTATCTAGGATGAGCGATTCCATATTGCGATTGAATAGGTACTTGAAAAGTATTATTGGGGTATGGTTGAGTCTGGAAAGGAGGACCCTAAACCACTTGACCCTGGATAAACTGTCCTTGAAAGGGTTGATTCTGCTATGGTTGACCCTAGAAGAATTGAGTTTGAAAAGGTTGGCCTTGAAAAAACTGAATCTGAGGTTGACCTTACAGAACCTGCCCTTGAAACGACATTTGCACATATGGTATATGAGATTGCACCATAGTATTGGGAACGAGACTTCTGGGGAAACGTTTGGGGTTAAAATCCCGCATTTTGGAGCTAAAGGCCCAATTTTTGTATAAAGAATGTAAAGTCTCTGCATTTTGTGGTCGGAGAGTGCGTAGATGTAAACATTCAAAAAGGGTTTCCACCCTTAGTTTAGATAGTTGTGTCGGATTGATGAAATACACCCTTGGTCTGTGGGCCATGGGAAGGTATAAAAAGGGAGTCTTAGAAGAGTCTAAGGCAGTTTTTTTGGTAGATTTCTAAGTAATTTTTTTGGATCTGTGAGAGCTAAGAGTGAAGAGTCTTAACATAGGAAGAGGCTTTGCAGCTGAGTGCATAGAGGCATAGGGTATAATTTCGTAGCTGAGTGCACAGACCCCTACAGCTGTGTGCACGGGGAAGTTAGAGTATGTACTGGGGATCTGAACCATCAATAAAGAAAATTACTCTAGAGATATCTATGTATGAGCTATTTTACTTCTGTTATGAATGTTGCGATTATGTTATATTTAATATTGGGTTTATGATTTAATGCTATATTGATGCACGAATCTATGTATTTTACTTTGTCATATGAATGCAAGTAAGAACTTTTGTTTATGCAAAGAAAATCATAATGCATGTTGAAGTTAACCAATGCTTAAGATGATTGGGGTAGACACAAAAGTAAGGATAATTACAGAGGTGCGTAAGTGGCTGAATTGGCCATTTAGGGTCTGCGAAGGACGATCAGGGACTTTCGCGGATGCTTCAAGGATGAATAAGAGAAGTACATTGATAAGACCTAAAGGGCTTATAGGTCTGCACGAAGGAAGGGTTAGGGTATAAAATGACATTACAACCATCTCAGGGTGCAAAAAATTGGTTCCTGCATCCCCCCATACTGCTTCGAGTGAGACTTTAGTTTGCGCTCTGCGGATTGATGCTAGAAGGGCAAGTAGTGTAGGGATTTTCTTGGCTAATTAATGTTAAACTTGGGTCAGGGCCCATCAAGCCAACAAATGGTTCAGTTGCTGGGACCGAGATCTGCATAACAAGATATGTGATGTCACATCATTTGGAATCCAACTAAGAAAGAGATCAAACACTGGTTGGATAGAAAATAGGAATCTGCTATTGACGAAAGAACAATGGTTGGACAGATACCTATACACAGAAATACACGAGACCTTCTTCTATTCCTTCCTGGTTAAGTTGTATGAGTGGATCAAGAAATTGGTAGATGGCCAAGGAAGGTGGAGATTTGACGGTCCAATAGTTTGGACCCTGAAGTTAGCACTGAGATTAGAAGCCTTTGAAGATAATATTGCGTGTGCTGTCGATCATTGGCTCGGTCGTATCATTGGAGGGTTCGTGACAGAGTTCGTGTTCGATACCTCGGTCAGTTACAATGAAGCAAAGATATGCTTCTTCAAGGGGTCATGAGGTAAGTATTTAAATTCGTTAAATACTTGGATTAAGATACTCTTGTGTGAAAAGTGAGTTATGCAACTACCTTGATGTTTGGGGCTACACGAAGTGGGAGGACGTTTAGGAACAAGGGAAGAATAGACCTTGAATATAGCTCGCTAATTGAACCCCCTTTGAGCGATAACGAGGAAGAAACACAGGCATCTCTGCAGAGTGCTATTCAATTGATAAAGCAAGGGTTCCCGTGAATACCCCATCTGCCCACACCACCTCCATCTTCACCTCCGCCGGATATGCCTTCGCCTACACCACCACCACCTCCACCACCATTCAATATGGCGAGCTCCGTAGAGCTACCTGTGTTCAAGGGCATGGGAAATGAAGCTCCAGATCAGTTTTGGTTCATCGAGAAGGTTGTATGGGAAGCTCAGGGTATCATGGATGATCAAATGAAGAAAGAAACATTGGTTAGTGCTTTGCAGGACCACGAAATAACATGGTACATTAAGTACTGCACTAATAGCCCGATGTCTATGTTGGAAGATATCCAAACTGAGCTGAATAAGGAATTCAGTAGACCTAAGTCTGAAGCGCAATCAATTGTGGGATTCAAAGAGATTGTGATGAATCCTGGTGAGACACCTTGGGATTTGGATCAGAGATTGAAGTGTACGATTTGCAAGGCTAACATGAATCTAAATGATGGCCAGTACTATGAATGGTTTGTGGCCTCGCTCTTGCCTCATCTAAGGGTTGCACTATCACAACAGAAGATTGGGACCCAAGCGAAAGCTCTGGAAATCACGATGATATTTCATGAGACACCAATGCAAGATGCTAATCTGGGGGATCATCAGATTCATGTGCAGTTGCATAACCTTTGCCTCAAAATGTAGAGTCTGAAGAAAGCTATGAAAAGTCGATTCGAGGTGCATGAAGAAGTTTGGTGCCTGAAGTACAAAAGCCAGGGGCATGACAAAGATCACTATCTAGTTTTCTCAAATTATGTTGCAGCAGGGGGACTAATGCCTCTAAGGATGGAAGCTACATTAGGGTCAAGTACAAGGCGCGCGCTATGGTGTGCTATCTGTCAGGTAGCTAGAAAACATGTGACAGACAATTGCCATTTGCTACAGAAATTCGTACAGATGCCGCAACAACTCTTCTACAACTTTTGTCAATTAGTGGGTCATGATGAGCGCAATTTCTGGAGTTAAGAATGAATGATGGACATGACATTTGAATATAAGGTGCAGGAAGAGATGCAGCCTACGGAACAAGGTGCTAGAGGATCAGGAGGTGAGTATTAGGGGCACAGACGAGGCTGAGGAATTTGAGGACCTGGTAGGGGTCGAGGACAAGTCATTTGTTACAATTGTGGGGGACCAGGACACTACACACGAGACTGCCCGAATTCGATGCATCTGTCATGCCGCTATTGTACTCAGTTTGACCATGCGATGGAGGATTGCCTTATATTGTTAGCTAAGATACACGAAAAGGGGGCATAGCCTCAGCAACCGACTCAGAACCTGCAGAAGATGAGGGTTGAGCCTCGCGAGGAAGATCCTAAGGTAAATATTGTGCTGCAGAGTGGAGCAACAACTGGTGAAGGTAAGGGGAAGCAGTCTGAAGAAAGGGAGTGGGTTCGTAAAGCACCAGAAAAGGAGGCCGCTTTTGATCTAGAATACATGAAATAAATGTTTATGGAAGCAGTGAAAATCTTCGTTGAGGCCTCTACCTTAGGGAGTAAGGAGAATCCAGCTGAAGAAATGGACCTGTCCATGATTGCCATGTTCTTGGAGACCTGCATGAAACTCTTACGCGATAGGAAAGTTGTGAAGGGACTACAAGAGTTGATCAATAGGTGTGCTGGGAAGGAAAATGCTACTGATGAACCGCGTGTATTCAAAAATATTGGCAGGCATAATACAAAAATGGGACGTGAGATAAGGCTTATTGCGTAGATAGGCGAATATGAGATGGATCAAATTATTTTAGATTTGGGGTCAGATGTGAACGTTTTGCCGAAATAGACATGGGAGAGAATGGGGAGACTTGCACTACATTTGTCTTTGATTCAGTTAAGGATGGCGAATCAGCAGAAAATCATCCCAATGGGGAGGTTGCAGGGGGTAACGGTTGATATTGAAGGCACGAGCACACTAGCTGATTTTGAAGTGATAGAGATTGTGGATGGAAAAAATCCTTACCCCACACTCCTTGGGATCAATTGGGCCACTAACATGAATGGGGTAATCAATTTGAAGAAGCGGAAGATGATATTTGAGAAGAAATCACTCTGTGTAGTAGTTCCCTTGGACCCTACAGAAGGACCGTGCTATACTGAATCGGTCTGCAATTATGAAAGTGATGATGATTTGGATCAGATTTAACGATGTGAGATTAGGATTGGGTGAATCTGACAGCATATGGATGTATTGCATGGGACCATGAAAGTTCCTGAACATCATATTCAGATGAAGAACTAGAGCACTGGCAGAATCAACTGCATGAAGTATCTATGTTGCGTTGTAATATGATGACCAAGTCGTCGTGTTGTGTATAAGAAATCTGCCTTACTATGATGGTTCAACTAATGTTGATCACTTTTTGGATGCATTAGAGAAAGAATTTCCAGAGAAGCATCACTTCCAAGCCCTGGACTAAGCACTGCGTGCTATGCCTGCGAGATGGTGGGGCACACACAAGGACAATTTTGATGATTGGAGCGTATACAGAAAAATGATGAGAGTTTGTTTTGGTCATCCACAAGTGTGGATAACAAAAAAGTATGATAGAATGAATGATCTGTGCGACCATTTTGCCAAATGGACTGAAGTGTATGGAGCAAAGCTTCAGCTGGAGTGGGTCCATCTATTTTTTCATACCTTGGATGTTATACCGATGAATTGGTACTTGGAGGCAGAACTCCACCATGGCACTAAAGAGTGGGATGTTTTGCGCCAAGGATTTTTGATGATGTTCAGCTTTGAGGACGGGTTTGAATGTATCGACCAATTGTTGCAGGAGGTTAAGGCAGCGATCTTCAAGATACTGTAGGATCCTCTAGATTTGATTCAACCTAATTGGAATAACCAACTGACCCATGCGCTGGAGTGCTATAATGTCACAGTAGAAGAAGAAGACGAAGACCCGAGGAAGATTGATATTCCAGAGATTGAAGGTCACCGCGAAGTTGAGGGACCGCAACTAGAGAACCCAAACATAATCGAGTCGCTCAAAACTAGGCAGGTCAACATTGGCACGGAGGCAGAGCCGAAGTTGCAAAGATTGAGGACTACTGGGATGACGCGACAGTAGCTAAGGTCGTCGAACTACTTCGCGAATATCAGGATCTTTTCCCCACGAAGTTTTCATATCTGAAAGGGATAATAGGGGACTTGGGTGTCATGAAGATCACCCTAAAACCGAACGTGAAGCCTGTGAAACAAAGGCCTTACCACTTTAATCCAAAGTATAAAGAAAAGGTCCACTAAGAATTAGATAAAATGCTTGCAGAAGGTATTATTGAACCAGTGGAAGAATCTGATTGGGTGAGCCCAATAGTAGTTCAAGAAAAGAAGTAGAAGGATGAAATAAGGATATGCGTATATCTTAGGAATCTGTTTGATGTCTGCGTGTATGATCCCTTCCCAACTTTGTTCACCAATGAGGTGCTGGATAATGTTGGCGGCCAAGAAGCATATTTATTTACTGATGGGTTCTCAGGGTACCATCAGATCAAGATCACGTCGGAGAACAAAAGTAAGACGACCTTCACAACTAAATGGGGATGCTTCTAGTATACTGTGATGCCTTTTGGGCTGAAGAATGCACCGATGATATTCTCATGCATAGTCATCACAACATTCAAAGATTTCATCCTCAAATTTTTTGAGGTATACTTTGACGATTTGACAGTGTTTGGACTGGTAAAGCACCACGTAGAAAGTCTACAATTGATGCTAGATATATGCCAGAGGTACCAGATCACACTCAATCTAAAGAAATGTTTATTCTGTGTCCCTTTTTGGATCTTGCTGGGTCACGTGGTATGTAAACAAGGCTTGATGGTAGACCCCACAAATATCGCGGTTATAATCAATTCGGAGGCACCAAGAAGTGTGAAATAGTTGCACGCAACATTGGGGAATACATGGTACTACAAAAAGTTCATCAAAATCTATGCCTAGATCACCGCACTGATGGAGAAACTATTAAAAAAGGATGCTACATTCTGCTGGAACAAGGAATGTTAGAAGAGCTTGGATGTGCTCAAAGAGAAAATGGTCACCGCATCGATCCTAGTCTTCCCAGACTAGAAGAAGGAATTTCATGTGCATGTGGAAGCATCATGTATTACGTTGGGAGCAATACTGACACAGGCAAGTGAGGAAGAATTGCATAATCCCATAGCATTCACAAGTAGGAAGCTATCTAAAGCTGAGAAGAAATATTCAACGATATAGCGCGAATTATTCAAGAATTATTATACGTGCTCCAGAAGTTTAGGGACTACTTGCTAGGTAAACTCTTTAATATGTATACAAACCATTCTACATTAAAGTACTCGGTGAACAAGCCTATGTTGGGGGGGGGGGGAAATATCCAGATGGTTGTTGTTGTTTCAAGAATATGCTTTTGAAGTTATTATGAAACCAGGACAATTGAATGTTGGACCAGATCATCGATCGCGCATTGAAACAGGAGAGGAGCCTACTAATTTGGAGGAAGGACTACCTGATGCGCAACTCTTTGTGGTGCGCATCGTGGAAAACCACTTTTAAGATATTATACACTTCTTGACGATGGGAACGGATCCAGAAGGATATACTAGCCAACAAAAGAAGGAATTGGTGGTGTGTGCGATAGACTTTTCTATCATTGCAGGACACTTGTATAAAATGGGATCAGATGAAATACTGCAACATTATGTGCCAGAATTTGAACAAAATAACATCCTCACTGAGGATCATGGAGGAGCTATGGGAGGACATTATGCGGGAAAAGTAACAACACAGAAGATTCTATGCGCTAGTTTGTGGTGGACGACACTGCATAAGTATTCAAAATTGTATTATAGGGCATGCGATGCATGCCCAAGGATTGACAAACCATTGCGAAGGGCTGAGATGCCATTGAATCTGTAGATATCGTTACAACCTTTCGAGAAGTGGATGGTTGACTTTGTGGGACCAATTCAACCTCCAAGAAAGAAAATGGGTGCACGGTACATCATCACCACAACTGAGTATTTAACCAAATGGGTGGAGGCGTAGCCTGTGAAGGATTGCACAAGCGTGACAACAACAAAATTCATCCTTGAGTACATGCTGACAAGGTTTGGTTGTCCAAAAATTTTAATCAGCGATCGCGGTACACATTTTCTTAATGAGACGACCAACTCGACGACAGAGGAATTTCAGGTTTACCATCAGAAGGGCACACCATATCACTCACAGGCTAATGGAACGGTATAAGCATTTAATAAGACATTGGAAAAACACGCTGACAAAGGTTTGCAATACAAAAAGAAATGACTAGGATGTGCGTGTACCCGCGGTGCTACCGGCTTACAGAACAACTTGTAAGAAGTTGACTAGACAAATGCCTTTTAGGTTGGTTTATGGCATTGAAGTTGTGATGCCAATGGAATACATTTTACCTAGTCTACACATAGAGGCATTCAAATGAATGATAGATCATGGAGCCTTGGAAGAAAGGCTCGTGAAGCTGGAAAAACTAGAAGAAGATAGGTTTCTGGCTTGATTCCATTAGCTAGTTCACAAGGAACATGAAAAAGCATGACATGATCAGCGCATCAAACTGCGCACCTTCAAGGTAAATGATTTAATGTTATTATATGACAACAATTTTGATAAATTTCCAGGGAAATTTTGGATGCATTCGCTGGGGCCCTATGTCATCAAGGAGATTACCCATGGTGGAGCGATTTAGTTTCTCAAGTTGAATGGAGAGCCATTCCCAGGAAGGGTGAATGGTCACTGATTGAAGCCATACACTGGGGATTCGACCAGATGACTACATGGTGGCAACACAATCTTAGTTCTCTAGGCAGCTGAAAGGAGGTGTGAGACTATAAACTACACTTCCTGGGTTGTAGAGTTGCGCGATTGGGGTACTGCGTGGAATGAAGGATTGTCACAGTGTGAGTAGAAGCATGAGGGGAGCTGCGTTATTGAAGGAGAGATTGTGTAGGGTAGTCAGAAAGTGACCGTCATGGTCACTTTTCATGATTTGACAGTGGGAAAATGGCTAAATGGAGCGGGGGTGACAATTAAGTCAGAATTTAAGAGCAGGATCTTTGAAAATCTTCCGCCACTCTAGCATTTATGAACCGATTTTGGGGGGAATGGTCAGATTCAAATTCAAAATTTCCTATAAATTACAGATGGCCGACCAACGAAAAACACTTGGCATTTTGAGAATTGAGGCATTGAGATATCAGGTGCGCATGAACCTTGATTATTTTGAGGCTTTCATAGCGAGTTCAATGTTTGAAAAATTGTCGAAGGAAACTCAAGAGCTTTTAATTGGGGATAATGTGAGCACCCGTGGAGACTGCAAGTGTTGGAGAAGAAATGGAAGTGAGTGTCGAGGTACCTGCAGAAGTACCCAAATCACCAAAGTCACCTAGGTTGAGGCCCACACCGCCCAAAGAAGGTCACAATATGAAGAAGGATAAGCAAAAAGGAACATAGCTGATGCGTGAGTCGCCAAGGAAACACCAGAAGGAAGAAAAGGCTACTGCACAGGAGAAGGCCAAGGTAGTAGACCTGGAACCTGACGAGGACATCGAGGACATCGCTGTGATCATAGAAGACAATGAATTTGAGGGGGAAGACCCTATCTCCAAGTTGCCACCATATATCCCTCTGCACCGAGGCAAGGCGAAGGTACCAAAGGACATTGACGAGAATAAAGTCACACTTTTTACCCCGTTGCTGCTAGACAAAATCACATTCGAAGGATAACTCTTGGTGCGTATCCCCCTTTTGAAGCTCGAGGACTGGGATTTAGTAGATATAGAGTGCTTCCCCCACTTGGCGAATGATACATCCATACACCGCGTCTTCTATAAAGACTTTGGTGTCACCGTGTTGGAGCCAAGAAAGTGGATAAAAGGGGTGGAGAAGGCAGGATTGTTGAACCTGCTATGGGTGCCACATTAAAACCGTGCACGCATAACTTTGATAGTGATCAATCAAATACTATGCTTGGTGCACGATGGGTGCCTATGGTTAGGTGGTCCAATCCCAATCACTGACATGCTGATCCATAGGATCACCTTGCTCCCGCACTCAGGCTTGAATCCGACCATGACATTTGGCAGAAATTCGGGTGAGCGCAACCTTGCTGAATGAAGGAAGGAAAAGTTCAAGCTTCTAAGAAGCCATGTGGCTACTCCATCTCCAACATAACCGATCCTGTGGTTAAAGTATCCACTCAGATTTTGGCAAGGAAAATTATGAGGAAGTGTCGCGCAGATGAAGTGCTGGCACAGGTGGTATCTTTGGCAACCTATTGCGTAGAGGGCATATAATTTAACTGGGCACACTATCTCTACAACAAGTTCCTCATGAAATGCAGAGAAGTGCAAGTTCAAAGAAAAACTTTTCATTATGCATGGTTGTTGTTGATTGTCCTGGTTGCATGGGACTTACCAGAGGAAAGTTAGTTTCCCCCGATTGCACTCGAGATGCCAGAAGTAGCGAAGTGCACTTTTCTCTAGGCCATGAAGGACCCCAAAGGATCAAGGATAGTAATATATTCTAGATTATCATGGAATAAATCATCCGCACTACCATCAACCACATGCTACAGCTCTCACTGACTGTCTTTGAGTAGTTGTCTGAGTATGTGGAGTTGAAGGCAAACTTCCACTATGTGTCCATCAGAGCACAGAAGGACCCCGCATAGAAATGGTATGATCTTCAATACCTAGTGACGGATGATGCAATCGCTACAATTCTGGAGAGTTGGACCACAGAGTGGCACAAGGCCTTAGACTTATCAGCAGGGACTAGTAAGTCTGTTGCGAAATAGAAGAAGGAAGAGGCCAGGTTAAAGATGGAACTGTTGGCCAAAAAATGAGGGAAGGAAGATGAGGATAAAGCCACAGCCAAAACACAGGCAACAGAGGAGGAGGAAGAGGATGACCATGAATATGATAGGAGTCAGAAGTCACCTTCTCCATAAACAAATGAGGAGGAGCAGTACTCAGAGCAGGGAAGAGCGGACCCAAAGACTACTCCATTACGGGTTAAGCACACAAGGGAGCAGGAGAAAGTAGTGCCACAAAAGATGTCCAAGGCCAAAAAATCATCCCTCGACCCAATCACCTTGATAGAGGGTGATTTGAACAATATCAATGATACAGTGAGGGACACAACTACAGAACTGCTACAAAAATTCGAGCAACAACAAAAAAAAACCTTGGTCGCCATTCAAATGGGTCTACACGAGCTGTAGATCCAGGCGACTCAGGTGCAGATGACTATAGGCCAGGGCAACATGGCGTCATGCAGTTTAGCATCTTGAACCTCAGACATAGCAGAGATGGTCCATACAATGGATCCCCAGGTTGTCTTGCTGCCGGACGGAGCATTGACCGCAGAAGCAGACGCTGATGGGGCCACTGTCAGCACCATCAAACAAGTCAAGTTAAACTTGGCTGCACTTCCAAGTGAAGCCCTTCACACCCTACTAGATGGTGTGATCGTGGAAATATGGGCTCAGTAACAACATGCTTTGAATGTTATTAGCGAGTAGAAGGTGAATAATGCATGCATGTTCGCTGAAAAATCATCTGCGATTGATCTTCTTAAGAAGATCACATAAAAGAATGAGCACACAAAAACTGTGGTGGATGAGGCATGTCAGATTGTTCCAAAGCTGAACATCCCCGGAGATGAGCGAGTTGATGCAAGGATTCGAAAGCTCGCTACAGGTGTGTGCGAAGCACGAACAAAGATGGCTAAGGTTCAATTTGAACTAAACCTTAAGATCACAGAACTTGAGTTGAGGGCCCAACCCTTGACTCCAACAGAATTCAGAGAGCAGGGCATGAATATTGTAAAAGATGTTGTTGCAGCTATTGACACCGCAGTGAAGGATTGCACTACGCTCTTTGAGCAGGCACTCGAAGTAATGACCAATATGTAGGAAGATCCCAACCTGCAATGACTAGAAACTGAAGCACGGGAGCTGCGACAGAAGTATGATGAGGTCAAAGTGATGACACGCACCATCTCCATCACACAAAGGTTGGAAAAGCTGTAGGAAGTGAAGGAATTAAAGGAACAGGTGGATACACCTCAGCGCAAGGAGGTAGTACTAAAGGCCAGATTGGGGCCTTGGTTGGAGGAAGCCTATGTACTCAATGCCTCCATTGAAGGGAAATTGACCAGTCTGCAGGTGACACAACAGAAAATACAGGCAGATAGTGTAGAACCAATGACGGAGAAGCTGGTCGAACAGGTTAAGAAGGTGGTGACGCAGTGTATTGTTGAGGTTGTAGTCATATAGGTGGAGCTGGGAGGTCTTCGCGACAAGATCTCTGCGCTGGCCAAGTGACTTGGGGCGAGTCACCAAATTTGTGTTGGGGGCCTGTTGGGAACGAGTCCCTTGGGGTCACTTTTGGGGTTAATAGCCCAAGTTTTGGGGCTAAATAACCAAGTTTTGTATAAAGAATGTAAAGTATCTTCATTTTGTAGTCACGGAGAATGAAGATGTAAATAGTCAAAAAGGGTTTATGCCCTTAGTTTAGATAATTGTTTCAGCTTGATGAAATCCACCCTTGGTCCGCGGACCATGGGAAGGTATAAAAAGGGAGTCTTAGAAGAGTCTAAGGCAATGTTTTTGGTAGAGTTCTAAGTAACTTTTTGGGTTTGTGAGAACTAAGAGCGAAGATTCTTAGCATAGGAAGAGGCTCCACAGCTAAGTGCGCAAAGGCCTAGGGTAGAAGTCCGCAATTGAGTGTGCAGATCGTTGTAGCTGTGTGTGCAGGGAAGTTAGAGTTTGTACTGGGGATCTGAACCATCAATAAAGAGAATTACTCTAGAGATATATGTGTATGAGTTATTTTACTTCTATTATGAATGTTGCAATTATGTTATGTTTAATACTGGGTTTATGATTTAATGCTATATTGATGCACAAATCTATGTATTTTACTTTGTCATATGAATGCAAGTAAGAACATTTGTTTACACCAATATAATCATAATGCATGTTGAAGTTAATCAATACTTAAGCTAATTAGGGTAGACACAGAAGTAAGGATAATTATAAAGGCGTGTAAGTGGTTGAATTGGCTATTTAGGGTCCACAAAGGACTATCTGGGACTTTTGTGGAGGCTTCAAGGACGAATAAGAGAAGTACATTGATAAGCCCTAAAGGGCTTATAGGTATACGTGAAGGAAGGGTTAGGGTATAAAACGACATTACAACCATATCAGGGTGATGAAACTTGGTTCCTACATCCCCCCATACTGCTTTGAGTGAGACTTCAGTCCATGCTCCGTGGATTGATGCTGGAAGGGCTAGTAGTGTAGGGATTTGCTTGTATAATTAACGTTGAACCTGGGTCAGCGCCCATCAAGCTAACACATAGGTATTTTTTGTATAGACTGAATTGTAGAAAGAGTTTGATAAGCAGATACCTGAGGAATAGTCTCAGTAGTTGGTTGTACTATGGAATAATTACATGTGATACTCTTGGGATGGGAGTTCATGGTGAACTTGTAAATACACTGGGGTTTGTGAAGTACTCGAGACAATTCACTACAATGGTTGTTAAATAGGTGTCGATGGATTACCTTGAAAAGGCTGTTGAACAAGAATTCCTTGAATAAGAATTTCATGGATAGGTTGTCCGACTACTAAACAGGTTGATAATTGGACACTTGAGGAGAAAATGGAAATGGTTGTTGGTTATATGAGGAATTCCAAATAATTTTCATCCCAGGGAATGGAGTACCAACAATGGGTTGAGATACAACAGGTTCACCTTGTTAGTTCCAGTCTTTGCAGCCTGTCACCAGGGATCAAAATGGGCTCTTACTATGTTTGGTTTTCAGAGATGTTTTGCACATGATCTTCTTTGAAAATCATATCCTAAGTATTTCCATCAGAAGAAGGTTGGAAAAATATTTCCAACAGTATATCACACTCCCATAACCATTTTCTGGATCAGAAGATATGATCGAAATGAATGAGTGATTCTTGATTATGCATGTTTTGAGGTCAGTTGCTGCACACAATGACAAGTTTAGCACAAGATCATTTTCTAAAATAATGGTAAGGAATTTTTCAAAAGTGAAAGAGGTTTTTGTCTATCACACACCAAATAAAACAAACCTCCTTCAGTTTATGCACAAGTGTTACTATGTGGGAGATATACAGTGATATTTGGAGCCTACATTAAAACAAAGCAAATTTTACATATTTTTTATTGTTTTAGTCATTTTAGTGCGGTGCCATTTTACAACAGATGGAAAGTAATTTTCAAAAACACGAGGTTTTTGTTAAACACAATCCATATAACAAAAAAATCTTTTAGTTTATTCATAGGTGTCGTGAATTTGAATATGTGACTAGATATTTACAGCTCATTTTGACAGATTTAAGTTTTTAATGATTTTCTGTTTTAAAGATGATTTTGTGGCACATATTCCAAGCAACTGGAAACGAATTTCCAAAATTTGAGATAGTTTTTCCTCCAAAATGAGCTTATCTACAAAAACCTCTTTCATTTTTGTAACAAGTGTTATGGTTTAGGAGATACGAGTTCATCTTCAACACCTATTTTCAGAAATTTTGTCCAAGTTTAATGTAACTGATTCTATTTTGAAGAAGATGGTTGAGCCCAATTCCGTTAATACAGGGATGAGCTAAATGTATAAATTTTATGAATTTCATGGTGTAGAGGTTCGATTTTTGTAGCAGAGAGGCTGTCCTGGATTTGTGTAAATGTTTTTTCCTAAATATCATTTTAATAAACCAATCTTTTGCCCTTTGGATCTGGGATTCATCACGGTGCTGATGTTTAGTATGTTTTTCCTATAAGAAATTTACACATTATGTTTTTTCTGCCTTGTTATAGCATTATCTAAGCGATATCTCAGGAATTCATTTGTAATGATGCTCCTTTCATGATGATTTTGCTGTTAGTTGTAATGGTTGTCTTAGCATAATTCATCCTTTGCTAGATGCTTCGTTGAGCAACCTCATTATTCTCTTTCATCTAAAGTTGTTGTTCTAGATTCATCCTTTGTTTGATGCCTGCAGGGCAGCAGGTTTTCTCCACTATACTTCTCACATTTACAATCTTCACTTGGCTGAACATGGCACTTAATTTGCCCCAGGTTTGCCGACAGAAACTAACATCGATTCCATAGTCCAAATCATCCTTTCTCTTGTTGTTTCAACCCAAAACTTTTCAAACAAATCCCCCCACTCCATAGCTAGCCTCAGATTTTATTTATTGTAGCCACACTTTGTTGGCAAGGAGAGAGCCCTCTCCCGACCTAGTAGGGCTAGCTACCAGGTTAAGCTTGGTCTGTGGTTACCTCGGAATTACCTTTCTCAGCCTTAAGGTTAATTCTGAGTGCTAACATAGTGGCAACTATACTGGGGAAGAGGTGATAGATCTTCATCGGAAAAGATCATTCAAGTTGCAGATCTGATTACTGATGGTGGAAAACATTCAGACACATATGAAGGCTAAAACATTCACCTGACAACTCCAATGCAATCCAGAGATTCCAGTGCTCACTGATCCATTCATGCACTAAAATAAAATGGTAGGGTATGTGGCAAACCCTGTGTTTTGTGAAGTTTTAAAAGAAGTTAGAGATCAGTTAGTGGATATTGAAATTGATGAAGTATTTTTCATTACCATGCTTCAATGTTTTAGATCTCTGAAGTTTCCTCCTAAAGCTAAAACTAGTTTCTTTGAATTAGTTGTTGAAAATTTTGAGATGGAGATTCAATATTTAAATGATCAGATCCAATCATATGAATTCTAAAATCCCAAAAAATTCTTGGAAACTCTCCCTCCTTCAAAACAAGAAACAATAGAGCTGCATGTGGATTTTTGCATTGACAGTTTGCAGTTGGAGGTCTGTGTTGAGGAGTTAGGGAAGGAAACAAAGTCTGGCTTCTTTGATCCTATTGTCGCATATATGGAGTATTTTTTCAGTTTGAATCATAAGTCAGATTGTCTTTCACACAGCCAAATTCAGTTTGTGCATGGATGGTTGTCAGCATTTACATTTGTGTCCTAGTTGAAACACTTTCAAGCAGCATCCTTGTCACAGTTACTTGAATGGTTGATATGGCATTACAAAATCACTTGATCCATTGATTTTGTAGCAAAGTAGGGTAGGTCTGTGTAAATAAATAAGTTACCAAAGGCAACATTTCAGTTTGGATTGGTATGAGTTGTTTTGAGTTTGCAGTTGCTTGACCATATTGCCCAAGGGATGAGGCACTTGTTCTATGGTGTTCTTGACACCTCCAAGGAGATTCCATCCATAATAAGGCCGATGTTAGCTCCAGTCTTCGTAGCCTGTCACCAGGGATCAAAATGTGCTCTTACTATGTCTGGTTTTCAGAGATGTTTTACACGTGATCTTCAGTGCAAATCATATCCTAAGTATTTCCATCAGAAGAAGCTTGGAAAAATATTTCCAACGATATATCACTCTACCGTAACCGGTTTCTGGATCAGAAGATATGATCAAAATGAATGAGTGATTCTTGGTTATGCATGTTTTGAGGTCAATTGTTGCACACAATGACAAGTTTAGTACAAGATTAGTTTCTGAAATAATGGTAAGTAATTTTTCAAAAGTTAAAGAGGTTTTTGTCCATCGCACACCATGTAAAAAAAACCTCCTTCTGTTTATGCACAGGTGCTACTATGCGGGAGATATGTAGTGATATTTGGAGCCTACATTAAAACAAAACAAATTTTACATATTTTTTACTGTTTTAGTCATTTTAGTACGGTGCCATTTTACAACAGAGGGAAAGTAATTTTCAAAATCCCAAGGGGGTTTTTGTTAACCATGACCCATAAAACAAAAACCTCTTTCAGTTTATTCATAGGTGTCATGAATTTGAATATGTGACTAGATCTTTACAGATCATTTTGCCAGATTTAAGTTTTTAATGATTTTCTGTTTTAGATATGATTTTGTGGCACAGATTCCGAGCAACTGGAAATGGATTTCTAGAATTTGAGAGAGGTTTTTCTTCAAAATGACCTTATCTAATAAATCAATTTCGGTTTTGTAACAGGTGCTATGGTTTACGAGATACGAGTTCATATTCATCACCTATTTTCATAAATTCAGTCCAAGTTTAATGTAACTGATTCTATTTTGAAGAAGATGGTTGAGCTCATTTCCCTTAATACAGGGATGAGCTAAATGTATAAATTTTATGAATTTCATAGTGTATAGGTTTGATTTTTGCAGCAGAGAGGTTGTCTTGGATTTGTGTAATTTTTTTTTCCTGAATATCATTTTAATAAACCAGTGTTTTGCACTTTGGATCTGGGATTCATCACGGTGCTGATGTTTAGTATGTTTTTCCTGTAATTCATTTACACATTATTTTTTTCTGCCTTGTTACAACATTATCTAAGTGATATGTTAGGAATTCATCCATAATGATGCTCCTTTCATGATGATTTTGCTGTTAGTTGTAATGGTTTTCTTAGCAGAATTCATCTTTTGCTAGATGCTCTGTTGAGCAACCTCGTTATTCTCTTTCATCTAGAGTTGTTGTTGCAAATTTATCCTTTGTCTAATGCCCGTAGGGTAGCGGAATTTCTCCGCTATACTTCTCACATTTACAATCTTCACTTGGCTGAACATGGCACTTAATTTGCCCCAGGTTTGCCAGCAGAAACTGACATCGATTCCATAGTCCAAATCATCCTTTCTCTTGCTGTTTCGACCCAAAAAATTTCAAACAAATCCCCACACTCCATAGCTAGCCTAAGAGTTTATTTATTGTAGCCACACTTTGTTGGCAAGGAGAGAGCCCTCTCCCTGACCTGGTAGGGCTAGCTACCAAGTTAAGCTTGGTTCGTTGTTACCTCGGAATTGCCTTTCTTAGCCTTAAGGTTAATTCTGAGTGCTAAAGACCCAAACCATATTGAGGGACCTAACCATAAAGTGGATAATTTCTGGTAGGAGGTTTCCCTCCAATAGTAGGATAAGTTCCAACTAAAGGTTGTCCTCTTGGGGGAAGATATGATGGTTTACCCCTAGGTAGGTAATAACTGCTTGTTCGGTTTGTTTGAGGATTACCTACATTTCTAGAAATCATGTTTATATACTTATCATATGTCAAGCCCTGAAGAGTAGGATTAGTTAACCTAGTTGACATAGTTAAAGGTTGATTTGAGGGAGAATCTCCTGAATATGTCCCAGAAATAGATTGATATCCAGGGGGGACTAATGGGCCACCATATAACGTTGATTCTAGAGGAGTAGAAAACATAGAAGTATCTAACGGCATGGCTCCAAAAATCATTCTAGAATAATCAAAACCCGGTACAATAGAATGAGTAGTGTATTGTGAAATTCCTTGACCTAAAAAGTTAAAAGGCGTAAAATACCAAGGGTCGGGTCAAAAATGGCGTATTAGGCGCTTCTTCCTCTTCATCAGAAGAAATTTATTCAATAATAATAAGACCATGGGGTAGACTATTGGTAATAAGGAGTTTTACTTGCAGTGGTCATGGAGGAGTAGAAGCTAAATTCACTGAAGGTGATTCAATTCCAAAAATGTCAGAGAAAGGTTCTTCAATACCTAGTTTGGCAAATTGAGAGTATGCAGTTTTGTTAGTATCTGGTTTCGATTGAATAATTTTGGTAACTATTGGATCTATTACTTTTGAGTGTGACTCTAGTGTTTGAGATTGATCGTATTCAGATTATATTACTTCAGGTCCTAGAATAGTAGATGTTCCTGGTTGATTGACTTCAATTCCTGTTACTTTAGATCCTAGAATAGGAGATGTCTATGGTTGATTTACTTCACTTCCAATTACATCATATTCTATAATAGTAGAAGTTTCATGTTCGCCTATAGTCCTAGATCCTTTTGATTTTGATTTTTCAGTTTTAATCTTTTCTAGCTGAGTCAGCGTATATTCATGGGGTTGACCCAACATTCTATGTGTTTTTCTTGTTAATTCAGCCATAATGATTTTTTGAATTAATAATTGATACAATATCAAAATTACACCTAAAGTCTCTAGAAAGTGAAAAACAAACAATGTAACATGCGCTAATAAATCTAGGAATTAAAACCATACAAACTCACCTTTCACAAAGATCAATATTTAATAGTTGGTGATGAAATCCAATGTCGCAGAGATCAAAGAGAAACTTTTTATAGATATAAGTGTTTGGAACTAGTTACCTGAAAGCTTGCTTAATGAAACAGTCTGTGCAAGTAACTTTTCTTATGTCATCTCAAGCAATGATTACACTCCTAAGAGTCCAAGTGAGTCTAGTCAATGTTTTTTCTAGGTATAATGAGACCTTCCCTCTATCGTCACCTTACATAGAGCCCTAGGATTATGGTCATGAAGTTTACCAACTACACCAATTTTACCTGGGGGATAGCTATAAATGAGACGTAGATGCAAGAGCAGAGTAATAAAGCTCAATCCCCTTTAAATCTCCTCAACATGGTTAATTGAAGGTTTACTTTCAAGTGATGCAAAGTACCTTTAGGCACCATTGTAATATGTGCAAATTTCTCTATCATATCCAATGAAGTGGGTACGATCACTTTACGAGATCTGACATGATATCGTGCTTAACTCATGTATAAGAAGAGTTTCCTGAGAGAAAAACTGAAATAATTGGATTTCTCTCCCTAACTCAGGATACTATTATTTGTTTGTAGCTTTGGAAAGTTTACTTCCTTCCCTATTCCAAAGCCCTACACGTAAGCTATTGTAGGTGGTAAGAGCCCTAAAAAAATGTAAAATACTAATTGATTTTATTTAACGCTATGTCATTAAGTTTTTATTTACTCAATAGGTAATGAGAATAAAACTAATGATATTATGACTCGACTTGAAATTCTAATGCAATTGAACATGTAATTTGCAATCTATTGTTTAATGAAATCATACATATGAAAAAGTGAGATTTTCTTTGATTTTCATTTCAAATGAAAAATGAAAAACTCAAAAGTTAACTTAAAATTATTTTCACCCGCAAGCCAATTCCACTTTGAATGAGATCTAGATGCAAAAATAAACTAAGATTTCAAAATCACTTAAAGAACAAACAAACTCAAAATACCCTTTATTATTGATAACTCGAAAATTTCAAAATGCAAAGGAATCAAACAAGAGTCGAAAAATACAGTTTTCCTATGAATGCTTTTAACTAATAGTTCCAAAATCACAATTATGAAGGAATTCAAAACTAAAAAGAAACAAATTCTTTTTAATCATTAAGAAATGACAACCAACACACTAATTTCTGAGAAACCCTAATTTGCAATTAAACAAAGAATTTCTTCATAAATAAGCAAGATTGATGATAGATCTGGTATATTTGATAGAAAAAGGTAGGAATATAGTAATCTTGAAGACAACCTATCTCTTTTTTATAAATCAAACAAGCCAGACAAAACCCTAACCAATTTTGCAATAGGGACCAATTTCTTAGAAAGACTTAATAAAGCACTCAAACAGGTTCAAAAATATATGGGACAACTGGATGACACTTTTATAAACCAAAATTCAGATTTTGGGTAGAAGAAAACTTAATTTTTTAAAAATTTCTAGGAATTACCCAGGTAAGCAGTGCAAACTAGTGTTCATGTGCAAGCTTCTTAACATTCAAATTGTGCATATTTTCACTCTGTAGAAATTTCACCTGTAGATCCAACTGATATATGCAATGTAGTAAAGCATAATACTAGATCTACATCTACCATAAACGTTGCGGAAGCCAATCAACCATGAGCAACATCAAGCATGAACACATATAATTGATAAGAAGGAATCAATCACACATAACACAGAATATATCACTGGGGAAAGCACCATCATAAAACCCCAACACTGTATTATCAATCAAGTGGAGATCCTCAACAACATACAAAAAGAATCAACTCAATAGCTATCCTGCTCTCTCTATAATCAGAAGATGTCTCTACTCATGTCTCTGATGATGTAAACCATGGACTACCTAGGCCTCAATATATAGGCTGAAATTTGGCCTAATCATACCTGCTGTCACCTCATGTCCAACTACGTAGTCATAGAAGAAAATATATGCCTTTGTTATGATAGGAATACTTACTAGAAATATCCTAGTATCTAATCTCAAGTATAGTGTCGCTCATCTGATCTCAATTGGGTCTTTGTCTGAACTGCCATGCATCAGTTATTTATGAGTGAATCCTTAGTTATCTAAAATAATAGTTGTCACATGCAAGCAAGCATTAACAAACTATATTTTATTATTTTAACAACTTGTTAAAATAATCTAACAGGACTTGTCTAGTTAGAACTAAGTCAATTGATTCTCTCAATATAGAACTGAACCTTATCTCCTTTAATCAAGGAATAAATTCCTACATCAAGAGAGAAAATAATTGCATGATCTCACAAAGAATTCAAGTTTAATTTTCCTTAACTAATTAACTCATGGAGATTAATTAATTAATATTTTAAACTGCTGGTAAGACCAAATTCGTTTTTACTTCCTATAGTTAGACCAGGGACAGCTAAAAATAGGAAGGGACCTAGAAATGCTATTGTTAGAACTTTCTATTTTTTAGCAGTTTCACCTCTCTGTTGGCCGGATAAATCGTTCTTGCGGAGAAGACTGATCTCCCTAGTATCGAATGATATCTAGCAACAAAGAGCACAAGCAAATATACTTTTCTCTAAACATTTTTCAATTCATTAATGAATACTAAGAGGTGTAACAGACCCTACCTCGTTCCAACGCTTGTTTGAGGCAGTTTTATCCCAAAATCTTCAAGCAGTTCTCATTTAATAACCTGCATATACAAACAAGCACACATCAAAGCATACCTGCGTATATCAAAACATGTTCATTATGAAGATTAAGAAGCTCATAAAATAAACCATTAGAGACAGTTCATTGAGAAAAACAAACTTGATTGTATTAACTTTATGAATAAAAGAACCTTACAACCTTTGCCTTGATGTTGCACAAGTTTTTTTCCAGGGTCCAGTAGGAGTCTCCTCTACTTTGACAGGCCTCACTCACTTCCTAAATGACATGAAAGGTATGTAATCTCTCTCCTCTCATAGGCTCAAAAAGGAAGCCTAGTTTTCAACAACATTTACCCTCAAGAATCTTCAGCTTTCAACCTCTTCTACAACCAGCCCAATGCATGAATTTATAGTGCAAATGGAGGAAGTTGCAGGTCCACCATTGGAGGGATAAGTTCCTCCTTCAATGGGATAAGAACCTCATATCATGGAGTTAGCTCCCTTAGTTATGGAATGGATGAACCAAGGTGGAGCAGACTTGCCAGCATAATATTCATTCTAGAAGTTTCTAGAAGTGACCCAAGATGAGTTTTTAAGAATGAACTCGTGCCTTTTTAACTTTTATAGGGTTCGCACCCATTACTCAATATACAGAACGGTCAGGTTCGTAGGAAACATGACCATTAGGTGCGGCACAGCAGGCAATGCTAGGAGAAAGTGTGAAACCAGGATTTGAAATATTTTTAAGATCTTTCTCCAATTTTCAAGGCTTGACATGAAGAGCTGAGGTTTAAGACTTGCAAAGGAGGTATGTATGAGTGTTGACGGACTCACACATACTGTAGAAATTCATGGTGACAATTTTTTGTGTAATAGATTCCCCCCTAAAGTGTGAAGTCTGTAGTAGATGAGGATGGTTTTTTATCATCTAAGAAGAGTGAAGGACTTTATCATTTCAAGGATTTTCCTATGGATACCCCGGTCGAACCTGTAAAAACATTCAATACAAATATATATATGTGAACATATCATCGCTGAGGTGGGCATTCCCATACTCAGATCAAAACTGACTAAGAACTATCTAAAAACTGCTCTGATACAGGAATGATTTTGTATTACATCATAAGTAGGAACACATGGACACAGTATGACGTAGCCATCTATTTATGAATAGTCCATTATATAATGATAACAAAATTCCTCACAGCCTGGATGGTGGAAACTAGATCCAGGGTCTTCATTTCTACTTCTCGAACCAGTACGATTCTATCCATGTGAATGAATGTGTCGAAGTCAAACATGGTAGAAACCACTTGATTACCAGTCAATGATGTAAACTGTTAACAAGTGTGAGAGGAACCACCAGTAATGTCAATGGCCCTTAAAGTACTCAGTATAATCCATGAAATGTGAATGAATGAGTCGATGTCGAACACGTCACAGAATCCTTTGATCGAAGGTCAATGATGCAACCTATCGTCAAAGGCGAGAAACCTGCCATTGAGGCATGCAGATTCCAAGGTACTGATGATTTCTAGATCATCTTTCTAGATA
>APFE030490337.1:2442-18009 GCA_000404065.3 Pinus taeda
ATTCCTACGGCTACAACCATATAAGAAAATGTCCCTCAAGCAAGCTAAGAAGGATAATAAATTATCACCAAAGTATTATGGTCCATACAAGGTGTTAGAGTCAGTCTGGTCAGTCCTCCGTCAAAGATCAAAACTCTTTATGCATTTCATTTTTAGGTGTCCCGCTCCATTCACCTAGCTGCATTCCGCTAGGGGAATGCCATAATCTGACGGAGAAGGTCATGCTAGTCATTCCCCATCATGTCTTTTGTTAATAATCACCAAAGTCCATGACAGTCAAGGTCTGGTCCTTTAAAGGACAAAAGTCATTTTCGATGTTTAGGTCTAGGGATTCATCAATTTGGTCTTTGACAGTAAAGCCATGCAAGCCAGAGTGAGGCTCTTACACAGTTATGGTTCAGAGAGTTTCATCATCATGTGGACAGACTTCGACTCTCCTTCAAAACTTTGTTTTGAAGAAAAGTCAAACAATGTCATCTGTGATAACATTTTAAAAAAAGTCGTTAGTTGATTTCTTCAGGTGCAGGCCTGGTTTCTGTGGCCAAATGTCCTGTCATGCAATCCCTGCCAAGAGTGCTGAAAATTTCATCATTTGAGCTAAAATTTCAAAGGCAAAGTGAAAATCAGTGTGTTATAAAGTCAGTGAAGGAGTGTCAAAACACAACATTAGAAAAATGGGTTTTCGAGGAAGCAAAAATTCAACCCATCACTTCCAAAGCTTTACATACAAGTTTTCATCAAAATCAAAGTCATTGTGCTAATCCAAGCCTTAGAGAAATGTTGCAAAGGGTTTTAGTGTGCATCGTGCGTGTTTGAGTGAGTTGGAGGAAGTTTCAAGGAGCACGGCGCATATACTCAGGGGCGCAGTGCATACAGAGCCGACCCTCCATTCAAGTTTTCAACGGGCATGGCGCACACCCAAGGCGCAGTGCACTGGGTTTTGTGCGCGAGGCACACAGACCAAGGGCTGAAAACAATGCCAAATCACCTCAAAATTTTTGTGAAGCCCATCAAATTGAAAGGTAGGCTCTATGACATGACTTGTTCATCAAATTTTATAAATAATATGGTGGTTTATGGCGATGTTTGAATGCAACCAAACTCATAAAATCAACCACAAGAAATCACCAAAAACCATGATGGCTAGGGTTGCTAAGCTGTGGTGTTAGTGCCAAGGTTCCATTTCACCCATCATTTTTCCCTCACCTACCATTTTTCCCTAAACCCCCTTTTGTCATTTTTTCCTATTATTCCTACCCTAAAATACCACCAAACCCTATCCCCTATCCCCCCACTCTTTTGTCAACATAACACCCCAAAAACCTACCTTGTCACAATCCCAAACCCTCCCCTATCAAATACCCAAACCCCCTACATACCCCTAAACAAACTTCTCCCTATAACCCCTATTCCCATCATATTACTCCCTTCCTAATACTCCCTTTTTCATTGTTCCCCTTGGTGACAGATATCACAAAGGCACCCAACCTCCCACCATCATCAAAGGGCAGCCTAAGCACAGTACACACAACAGTCATGACATCACAGCATTCTTTAGAGTATGAGATGGAGACACAAAGTGACTCATCCTCAGAAGAGCAGGCTCCCAGGAGACATCACAAGAGTGGCAAACATGTCAGGGATGAGCCCACTACCCTCACTGAATTACAAGCATGCCCTCTTGCCATGTCATGTTTCCAGCACCTAGCATGTTTTGAATTTTTTCAAACGGTGGCAAATGTTAGAGTGCATCATGAGTTGGCCCGTCTATTTGTGCTTCATCTACATGGAGTTTAGTCTATCTTGGCCGGGGTCACTTTCACATTGACACCCGAAACTATATCAATGGCAACAGGCATACCAAATGTTGGAGAACAGTGGCATAAGAAGAAGAAGGTGGATAGGCAACACTATGAGCCTTACATCAAGGCTAGATTCTTGAGTCAACTCACGAGAGTCTTTCCCTTCAGATACTTGAAAGATGAGTATGCTCCACTCATGAAATTGATCACGAAATACTTCAGCTGTGAGGGGAGGTTCTCTCGATTATATGCCTATCACATTTGGTTGCTCATGCACTTTACCAGGGTGAGGATGACGAACCTCCCATTTTTCATATGCATGAACATAGAGAGGATGAACACCTTCATGCTGCATAAGACCCCTCAGCAGCAGCTTAACAGTGTGTATCACTTTGCTCTTATTCGGATTTTGTTGGATCATCAGTTGGGATTGCAGGGCATTTCTTGGGAGGACTTCATCTCCCATGACTTCTTCAGCACATCACAAGTACTATCAGAGCCAGAGCATGAGATAGGTGGTCCTTCTCATCAGTATGAACACCATGAGACCACGACTATGCTAGTATTCGTGACATATTAGAGAGGCAATAGACTCTTGTTTGTAGCAGCAAAGCAAGTGTTATCTCCACCCGGGGTGGAAGGGGCCTCACTTCCGACATCGACTACACAGGTACAAGACAAGGGCAAGAGGCCCGTGCATGAGGAGGGGCCATCAGGTGAACAGGAGGTCGATTTCATCCTCATTCAAGATGATGAGGCAGAGGCGGAGAATGCCCGACTTATGATGACTATTCAGGAGCAGAACACAGAGATACAAGACTTGTCGCTTAATGTGGAGAGGACCAGATGGATCATCAAGTATCTGGAGTAGAGGAACAAGTAGCTTGAGGACCAGCATGTGATCATGGAGCTGCAAAGCATCCATGAAAATCGACAAGCTGCCCAGCAAAGAAGGATCGAGCTCACTACCTTGGAGCAAGAGATCAACAATTACCGTGAGTCATGGCTAGAGCGGATCAATATCCACCTGGAGAGACTGCTGGAAAAGGCCAACAGAGACAAAACCATACTGAGGAGGATGGCTTGTCATTACAGGATATGGAACATGAGTGCAAGGGCCTGGATAAGGAGCTTGAAGGCTAAATTGAGCATAGCAACAAAAGAGGCCAAAGAGGCAAAAGAGCAAGATCGGCTTTGAATCTTAGTTGAAGCTTCTATGGCTCAACATAGTGCCTCTTAGAGAACCTCCAGCCCAAATTTCAAGAAATTTGGGACAATTTTGGTCACATGGAAATTTTTTGGTCACAAACATAGGTTTTTTCTCCCTGTGCGTCGCGCCACTGGCGCGACGCGTAGGATTGGGAGCTCCAAATGAGAAATGGTTTGCATTTTTGGATTCAGCATGAAAAATCACGACTACTGGCACTCGAGCAAGAAATTTGGGCATGATTTGAGTCTCCAGGAGGTCAAAAACACCCAAACAATGGCCTCACTGCCCCTATTTTGACACACAGGAAGCAATCTTGGGAGAATGAAGATTTGGAGGGGCAAATGAGCACCAAATTCGAAAATTCCACTTGGGTTGGAAACTAGACAGGACAGGATTTCTTACAAGCACACTTGGGCACATTTTGAACTCCTACAAGTGCCTCAAAACTGGCCCCAAAGTGGTGCGGCGCATATAGGAAAAAAGTCCAATTTCACCTCTGTTTCGCGAAATTTCGATTCGCGACTTCTCCAAAGTGGGCCTGCTCATCTACACTTCACTTTTTCAGCACCTAAGGCGGCATTTAAAGTATTTTCACTCCAAATGGGCTTCTATCCAAGTGGCAAAGGAAAGCAAACAGTCACCCCAAGCCATTTGTCATGTTTGTAACGCTACACCTGTAGCTGATGTTTGGCTCTCCACCTCCATTTTGTAATGATTCGAGTAACTCCCCAACATTTGGGCGTTCTATCTCTTCATGGCACATTCTATATATTGTATGCACACTATTTTCAAAGGGTTGGTTGGCATGTAACCTCTGGGAGACTGTGGGAAAGAAAATTTGTTTCTTCATTGTATATTTTTACAGAGGATTAATGAAAGGTAGCAGCTCTGTTTCATGAGATTCATGTGGTTGTGAGTGTAGAAAATGTGTCTCTTATGTTTCATATGTATCTTGTTATGTTCCATAGTTCATTTCATATACCTTTCCAGTGAAATTTTCTAAGTTAGATAAGGTAGAATTCAATTTTATTGCTCTGCCTGTGGGAAAATTTCATGTTCAGTGTTCGTTCTTCTGTTGAAAAAGATTCATGTTGTCCATGCCCTTTTCACCCTCCTAATCAATCTCTCCATTCCGCGCTATCTTAAACTAAATTTCTAGGCTTTCCACCTATCTTGCCTCACGAAGTAATCTGTGCCTTTGTATTAAATTCTCTGTTCATTGAGGCCCATTGGTCCCATACCATCCCAAAAACATAGTCATTCATAAAAATCACTTCTTGTATCCATATTCACTTACTAGCCTAAGATAAATATTTCATTGTAAGTCATCTCAGGCCATTTCATTAATCTATTCACTGAGTGTGACTCGGAGAGAGCCCTCTCCTGTTCTGGTAGGGCTAGCTACCAGACTGAGCTTGGTTTGTGGTTACCCTGAATTTTGCCTTCCTTCAACCTAAGGCAGATTTAGGTGCTAACATAGTGGCGACTCCGCTAGGGAACAACGAAATCAAATCCCCTTACTTCTTAATAATTCTAAGCTTCCGGATGGTAAGTTTAGGATTTGATAGGCTGAGTAAAGTTGGTTGTGTCCTTTGATTTTTCTCAATAGCACGTTGGCTTCTAGAAGATATACCAGAGCTAATCCAGATCCAAATCCTTCGCACATCTACAAAAATCCCAATTTGATTTCAAGAATTCGTCATCAAGAGAGCTCTATATCTCCCATGTTCAAGTCCCATTCATGCCCAGAAATTTTTTAGTATATTGAAGAGCTAGAGTTTGATGAGCAGTTTGAATTATCGTTGTTCGAAACCAAATCTGAAAGGGCGGTTGACTCTACTGTCCACAATCCATAGTTTCTTGTAGACTTGGAGATGGAAAGGGCTAACCGTTCGATTGATAACTACATAGTAGCTGAGCTTCAAACTCCAATTGCTAACCCCTTACAAACTGTGCACACTCCTCCAACACCTCTAAGGACAAATCCGCCAAGAGTGATGGCTGCCTGTTTCGCACCTCTTGTCTTGAATTAAGTTTTAGATGATATGCCCGCTGATTACCAAAGAAAAGTCCTATTTTTTGATGGCACCCCTAATGGCATTACTGCTCAGCAACATGTGGATAGAATGGGAGAATTCTATGAACTTCATGAGATCGATGCGGAGAATGTGGCAATGAGACTCTTTGTACAGACATTTGCAGGTGAAGTGAGGAAATGGTTCAGAGGTTTGTCGGTTGCACGTATCGCAACCTTGGATGACCTACAAAAACAATTTTTAAACCGTTGGGAAGTGAAAAAGAATCCTCTTCAAATTCTGGCCGAATATGAGAAAATCAAAAGAAACGATGGTGAGTCGGTCCAAGACTATTGCATTAGATTCAATTTATAATGAAATTCCAGATCATCTAAGGCCACCTGTGGGACTAGCCATGGTGAAGTTCCTGGATGGTTTTGATGCTGACATGGCTTATCAATTGAGAGAAAGAGAACCAGCCACAATGGAAGACATGCAGAAGATAGCGGTTAGCGTTGAAGCAAATGTGCTGACCAAGAGAGCTAGAGCAAAATCAGAGAAGAAGGTCACTGCAAAGGAAGAATCTTCCTCGGTAGATCAGCTACTTCGGAAGGTAGAGTAGATGCTTGGAAGAGTGAAACTTGACAAACCGGAGCCACAAGTTAGAAATCCTAACTTTCGTGGGCAGCAACAACCACAATATAGAATAAGACAAAGAGATCAGCGAGCCCAAGAGCAGACTGCACAACAGCCAGTATAGACACCTTTGCAGCAAAATTTTGTGCATGGACCGGAATCAGATGAGGACGGGAATGTAATAGGTGAAGAAAATCACCTCTTTACTCCTGATGGTTTGCCTATTTATCTCACTAAGGATGAAGAGTATGCAAAGAGTTCAGCTGTACACAAAGACGTAGATTTCATTCTAGCAAATGACACCATCTTGGAGGAAGAATCTGATGAATACCAAAGAGGCTATATGAATGCTTTGTCCGCCCAATAGCAGTGATATTCACTTAGAAACAGAGATGTGCCGATCAGACCAATTCAGAAAAGGAATGATGTTGAAGCACCAAAGAATGATTCAACAGTTGCACAAAGGAAAGGAAAGGAGGTGGTTGATCCTCAGCAAATAAACATCAGCAGAACAATCACATCAGTAAGTTGCTTCGAAAGAAAAGGAAAGGAAAGAAATCCTAGTCAAAGAGGTAGAAAATATTCCCGCTTTTAATTTGGAAAATGAGATTTCTAAATTAAAGGTATCCATCCCCTTGACTAAAATAATGAAGAATGGCAGCTATAGAGGACAAGTATCTAAAATGTTGAATTTGGACCCAATGTCCGACATGGTGAATGTCGAAGATGATCAACCTGAAATGATTTTTGGGCCAGCATCAAATGGTGAGTCTCCTGATAGTGATGTGCCACCGTTTTTTATCAGTTTAAGATTGCATGATTTTGTGTTACATAACGCCATGTTCGATTCCGGAGCTTCTCACAATCTCATGCCCAAGGCGATCATGGATAAGCTTGGTCTGGACATCACCTGGCAATATCATGATCTCTATTCGTTTGATTCCAGCAGAGTAAGATGTATAGGTCTCATCAAAGACTTGGTTGTGAGTTTGGATCAGCTCCCAATGAAAAATGTTTTGATGGATGTTTTTGTAGCAGATATTCCTCCCAGGTTTGGCATGCTTCTTTCCAGGTCTTGGGTAGCGAAACTGAAAGGGACATTATAGCTAGATTTCTCCTATGCAATGATTCCAGTGTTTGAACAAATGAGGAAATTGTATCGGGAACAAAAAATGAAGTACATGATCACAAGCAAGGAGAAACCAATAAATCATCCAATTAACTATGTACATACAGATTTAGAGTCTTTTGTTTTGTATTCAGATAGTTTCAATGATATAGATAGTCAGTTAGTAGAAGCAGAGGATATTCCGGAAATAACAAAAAATTTCAGAGAAGTTTTCAAGAAAGAAGAACAATAACAGCAAAACACCGTTGGGCAATCAAATGAAAATAATGGATAACAAGCAGACAAGGCACAACAAACAGATTTCCAGCACTTGCAAGAGGAGGAAGAAGGTTTGTGGACTATGGATTTCGATGGAGCAGTGGGAAATGATGGCGCTGGAATTGGGATTTGGGTACGCATTCCTTTCTCTGCCCCAAACAAAGTCCCTAGTAACGTGCGGGTATGCTCTTACAAGTTGGCTTTTGAGTGTTCAAATAATGAAGCTGAGTATGAAGCTCTGATTGCTGGCCTAAAGATTCTAAGAAAGCTGAATGCTAAGAGGATTTCAGTATATGGCGACTCCGAATTGGTTATCAAGCAGGTCAGAGGCGAATATCAAGCAAAGCATCCTAAGTTGCGGGCTTACCGTAATGCAGTTCTAGACATTTTAAAATTATTTTCAAAATACACCTTGACATGTGTGCCTCGTATACAAAATAATATTGTTGATGCTCTTTCCAAGGCAGCAAGTAGTTTGCAGATCCCAATGAACTCCAGCAATAAATTCAAAATCCATGTCAAGCATCGTCCAACCGTTCCAGACAATCAAAGATATTGGCAAGTGTTCCAAGAAGATGAGGAGATTGATGATTTTCTGCAAAAAAAAGGCAAGTTCAAAGAGTCCTCAATTGATGAAGAAAATGACGATGGTAAAGGTAATGGTACAAATGAGGTGCAGATCAATGAAATGGACGTGTTGCAGCTGAAGAATAACGTTATTACTAAAGGCTTGATACCTCTAGAAGAACTCTTTGATCAAGATGATGTAGCCCGCAAGCCAACATTGCAGCCAACAGAGAAGGGTGTGGAAGAGGTCAAAATCAAAACAACTGCTAATCCTAAATTGGTAAAATTGTCCAAAGCATTGCCACCAAAGATGAAGGACAAATATATCAGTTTGATGCCTTCATTTGTAGATGTGTTTGCTTGGGACTATTCCGACTTAAAGACATATGACACTAATATAATTCAGCACACTATACCCATCAAGCCCAATCAAAAACCATTCAGACAAAAGTTGAGGCTAAATCCAAAGTTTCAGTTTCACAAATGAGTCAGAGTCCTGTGTTATTTATAATGACTCCATAGCCCAATGGACAAAGGCACTATCTAGCTCTTCTAGAGATCTGCTATTCTTGGCACCTCCAAGGAGCTACCATCCCCCATTGGAGCCAATGTTAGAGTCGGTCTGGTCAGTCCTTCGTCAGAGATCAAAACTCTTTATGCATTTCATTTTTAGGTGTCCCGCTCCATTCACCCAGCTGCATTCTGCTAGGGGCATGCCATAATCTGACGGAGAAGGTCATGCTATTCATTCCCCCTCATGTCTGGCTCCTGCTGGCTCAGGTCTTTTGTCAATAATCACCAAAGTCCATGACAGTCAAGGTCTGGTCCTTTAAAGGACAAAAGTCATTTTCGATGTTTAGGTCTAGGGATTCATCAATTTGGTCTTTGAACATGTCCAGTAAAGCCATGCAAGCCAGAGTGAGGCCCTTACACAGTTATGGTTCAGAGAGTTTCATCATCATGTGGATAGACTTCGACTCTCCTTCAAAACTCTGTTTTGAAGAAAAGTTAAACAGTGTCATCTGTGATAAAATTTTCAAAAAAGTTGTCAGTTGATTTCTTCAGGTGTAGGCCTGGTTTCCATGGCCAAATGTCCTGTCGTGCAATCCCTGCTAAGAGTGCCGAAAATTTCATCATTTGAGCTAAAATTTCAAAGGGAAAGTGAAAATCAGTGTGTTTTAAAGTCAGTGAAAGAGTGTCAAAACACAACATTAGAAAAATGGGTTTTCAAGAAAGCAAAAATTCAACCCATCACTTCCAAAGCTTTATATACAAGTTTTCATCAAAATCAAAGTCCTTGTGCTAATCCAAGCCTTAGAGAAACGTTGCAAAGGGTTTGAGTGTGCATCGTGCGTGTTTGAGTGAGTTGGAGGCAGTTTCAAGGAGCGCGGCGCATATACTCAGGGGCGCGGCGCACACAGAGCTGACCCTCCGTTCAAGTTTTCAATGGGCGTGGTGCACTGGGTTTTGCGCGTGAGGCACACAGACCAAGGGCCAAAAACAGTGCCAAATCACCTCAAATGTTTTGTGAAGCCCATCAAATTGAAAGGTAGGCTCTATGACATGACTTGTTCATCAAATTTTATAAATAATATGGTGGTTTATGGCAATGTTTGAATGCAACCAAACTCATAAAATCAACCACAAGAAATCACCAAAAACTATGATGGCTAGGGTTGCTAAGGTGTGGTGTTAGTGCCAAGGTTCCATTTCACCCATCATTTTTCCCTCACCTACCATTTTTCCCTAAACCCCCTTTTCTCATTTTTTCCTATTATCTCTACCCTAAAACACTACCAAACCCTATCCCCTATCCCCCCACTCGTTTTTCAACATAACACCCCAAAACCCTACCTTGTCACAACCCCAATCCCTCCCCTATCAAATACCCAAACCCCCTACATACCCCTAAACAAACTTCTCCCTATAACCCCTATTCCCATCATATTACTCCCTTCCTAATACTCCCTATTTCATTGTTCCCCTTGGTGACAGATATCACAAAGGCACCTAGCCTCCCACCATCATCAAAGGGCGGCCTAAGCACAGTATACACAGCAGTCATGACATCACAGCATTCGTCAGAGTATGAGATGTAGACACAAAGTGACTCATCCTCAGAAGAGCAGGCTCCCAGGAGACATCACAAGAGTGGCAAACATGTTAGGGATGAGCCCACTACCCTCACTGAATTACAAGCATGCCCTCTTGCCATGTCATGTTTCCAGCACCTAGCATGTTTTGAATTTTTTCAAAGGGTGGCAAATGTTAGAGTGCATCATGAGTTGGCCCATTTATTTGTGCTTCATCTACATGGAGTTCAGTCTATCTTGGCCGGGGTCACTTTCACATTGACACCCGAAACTATATCAGTGGCAACAGGCATACCAAATGTTGGAGAACAGTGGCATAAGAAGAAGAAGGTGGATAGGCAACACTATGAGCCTTACATCAAGGCTAGATTCTTGAGTCAGCTCACGAGAGTCTTTCCCTTCAGATACTTGAAAGATGAGTATGCTCCACTCATGAAATTGATCATGAAATACTTCAGCTGTGAGGGGAGGTTCTCTCGACTATATTCCTATCGCATCCGGTTGCTCATGCACTTTACCAGGGTGAGGATGATGAACCTCCCATTTTTCATATGCAGGAACATAGAGAGGTTGAACACCATCATGCTGCATAAGACCCCTCAGCAGCAGCTTAACAGTGTATATCACTTTGCTCTTATCCGGATTTTGGTGGATCATCAGTTGGGATTGCAGGGCATTGCTTGGGAGGACTTCATCTCCCGTGACTTCTTCAGCACATCACAGGTACTATCAGAGCCAGAGCATGAGATAGGTGGTCCTTCTCATTAGTATGAGCACCATGAGACCACGGCTATGCCAGTATTCCTGACATATCAGAGAGGCAGTAGACACTTGTTTATAGAAGCAAAGCGAGTGTTATCTCCACCCAGGGTGGAAGGGGCCTCACTTCCGACATCGACTACACAGGTACAGGACAAGGGAAAGAGGCCCGTGCATGAACAAGAGGCCGATTTCATCCTCATTCAGGATGATGAGGCAGAGGAGGAGAATGCCCGACTTAGGATGACTATTCAAGAGCAGAACACGGAGATCCAAGACTTGTCACTCAATGTGGAGAGGGCCAGATGGATCATCAAGTATCTGGAGCAGAGGAACAAGCAGCTTGAGGACTAGCATGTGATCATGGAGCTGCAAAGCATCCATGAAAATCGACGGGGTGCCCAGTAAAGAAGGATCGAGCTCACTACCTTGCAGCAAGAGATCAACAATGACCATGAGTCATGGCTAGAGTGGATCAATATCCACCTGGAGAGACTGCTGGAGAAGGCCAACAAAGACAAAACCATACTGAGGAGGATGGCTTGTCATTACAGGGCACGGAACATGAGTGCAAGGACCCGGATAAGGAGCTTGAAGGCTAAATTGAGCAGAGCAGCAAAAGAGGAAAAAGAGGCAAAAGAGCAAGATCGGCTTCGAATCTTGGCTGAAGCTTATGTGGCTTAGCATAGTGCCTCTTAGAGAACCTCCAGCCCAAATTTCAAGAAATTTGGGACAATTTTGGTCACATGGAAATTTTTTGGTCACAAACACGGGTTTTTTTCTCCCTATGCGCCGCGCCACTGGTGCGACGCGTAGGATTGGGAGCTCCAAATGAGAAATGGTTTACATTTTTGGATTTAGCATGCAAAATCACAACTAATGGCACTCGAGCAAGAAATTTGGGCATGATTTGAGTCTCCAGGAGGTCAAAAACATCCAAAAAATGGCCTCACTGCCCCTATTTTGACACACAGGAAGTAGTCTTGGGAGAATGAATATTTGGAGGGGCAAATGAGCACCACATTCCAAAATTCCACTTGGGTTGGAAAGTAGACAGGACAGGCTTTCCAACAAGCACACTTGGGCACATTTTGGACTCCTGAAAGTGCTTCAAAACTGGCCCCAAAGTGGCGCGGTGCATATAGGAAAAAAGGCCAATTTCACCTCTGTTTTGCGAAATTTTGATTCGCGACTTGTCCAAAGTGGGCCCGCTCATCTACACTTCACTTTTTCGGCACCTAAGGCAGAATTTAAAGTATTTTCACTCCAAATGGGCTTCTATCCAAGTGGCAAAGGAAGGCAAACAGTCACCCCAATCCATTTGTCATGTTTGTAACGCTACACCTGTAGTTGATGTTTGGCTCTCCACCTCCATTTTGTAATGATTCGAGTAACTCCCCAACCCTTGGGCGTTCTATATCTTCATGGCACATTCTATATATTGTATGCACACTATTTGCAAAGGATTGGTTGGCATGTAACCTCTGGGAGACTGTGGGAAAGAAACTCTGTTTCTTCATTGTATATTTTTATAGAGGATTAATGAAAGGCAACGACTTTGTTTCATGAGATTCATGTGGTTGTGAGTGTAGCAAATGTGTCTCTTATGTTTCATATGTATCTTATTATGTTCCATAGTTCATTTCATATTCATTTCTAGTGAAATTTTCTAAGTTAGATAAGGTAGAATTCAATTTTATTGCTCTGCCTGTGGGAAAATTTCATGTTCAGTGTTCGTTCTTCTGTTGAAAAGGATTCATGTTGTCCATGCCCTTTTCACCCTCTTAATCAATCTCTCCATTCTGTGATACCTTAAACTAAATTTCTAGGCTTTCCACCTATCTTGCCTCACGAAGTAATCTGTGCCTTTGTATTAAATTCTCTGTTCATTGAGGTCCATTGGTCCCATACCATCCCAGAAACACGGTCATACATAAAAATCACTTCTTGTATCCATATTCACTTACTAGCCTAAGATAAATATTTCACTGTAAGTCATCGCAGGCCATTTTGTTTATCTATTCACTGAGTGTGACTCGGAGAGAGCCCTCTCCTATTCTTGTAGGGCTAGCTACCAGACTGAGCTTGGTTTGTGGTTACCCTGAATTTTTCCTTCCTTCAGCCTAAGGCGGATTTAGGTGCTAACACAAGGTGTTGCAAAAGATTGGTACTATGGCATACAAATTGGAGCTTCCTGCAGCTTCTCGAGTGTACCTAGTTTTCCATGTTTCATGTTTAAAGAAGGTTATAGGCGACAAGCTCTTAGTTCATATAATATTGCTAGAACTTGACGAGGAAGGAAAAATTATATTGGAACTAGAAGTAGTCACAGAAACAAGAACTCGCCAGCTACGAAATCGATCAATTTCGGAGTATCTCATCAAGTAGAAGAACTTATCCGCTGAAGATTCCACATGGGAGGATGAGAATTTTATACAGAAGCATCCAGAACTACTCAAGCGTTGAGGACAACACTTTTCTGAAGGAGAGGAGCATGTTAGGCCCCTATAATACTAGTGATTACCCCATTACTATTGTAGTTGTATCCCTTATTAATATTGTTGTGCCCCCATTGTCCCCATATTGTTATTACACTACCCCATAGAATCCCTCTATTGTTATCTTTGTGCCTTTATATTATTATTGTTAGGTTGGCTGGGTTATATTGTGAATCCTTAGACTCCTATATATAGAAAGGAGGTTTTTTCACTTGAATCATCAAAGAATCATTCATTTGTGTAATGTAAAGGAGGTTGCCCCCTCAAAGAGGCTGAATTCTAAGGCGTTGATCTATCTTTTCTATCTTTTTGTGAGCTAGTTTCATAACACTCGGGAATTTGGTTGCCCAACTAACCCCAACGAGGTCCATAAACTCTTGGCGTTACATCTCCTCGGGTTAGGGTTTTGGTTGTTTAGGCTTTTGTCTTATTGTTCAATAATAAAAAGGCCCTTGAGCCTCATTATAACTCGTTTAGAGGCATGTAACCACCACATCTCTTCTCAGAGATAAGCTACCATCACCCAAGCTAGTCTCATTTCCATTATGTTTGTAAGCATATTTCATTATTTGATATTAATGAAAGGAAGTGTTATTTCTATTGCATCTCTATATTTATGGTTATATCTGTAATTTGTTGTGTTCCTCTTTAAATTCGGATCATATGCAAACTTTATGAAGGCATGGTGTTGCAAGCCACACTTCAAGGATATTTAACTCTAGTTCATGATTGTCATGTTCTCTTGCACATTGGAAATCAATGGTAAGTGTAAAAACATCTGCAGAACAACATTGGTTATGTTTTTTTCTCTGCAGTGAGAGTTTTCTTCTGTTGTGCTTCCTTATCTGTCTCTTATTTTATCTATGTCTCTTCAAATTCTTCACTAACATGTGCTGCTGCAAATAGGTTGTCTTCCACTTGGTTTTTAGATTCAAGTGGTTTTTCTCACTAAATAACATAATATCGATATCATCTTTTTGTTGCATCATCTGCAACCATACATCATGAGATAACAAGTCTTCATCGTATTTAACATCAACAAATTGAATGTTGGATGATCCGGATTTAAACAGGAACACAACAAATTACAGAGATAACCATATACACAAAGATGCAACGGAAATAATACTTCATTTCATTAATGGAAAATACCAAAATATACTTACAACCAGAAATGGAAATAAACCAGCTAGGGCGATGGTAGCTTATCTCTGAGAAGAGATGTGGTCGCTACATGCCTCTCAACTATTCTCAACTATGTTACAATGAGGCTCGAAGGCCTATTTATTGTTGAGAAACAATGGAAAACCCTTCACATTCCAAAACCTAACCCTAGAAGATGAAAAGCCAAATTATGGGCCCCGTTTTTGGGTAAGTTGGTACATCAACTTCCTGGGGTCGCGAATTGATCGTATTATCTCCATTTGACGTGCATGATAGCCCGTTGGAAAGATCTCTCCAAGGTCTACGACGGTAGATTTCCCAAAAAACGTCATTTAGGGCCTCAAAATGGCTCCGGAAGTTTAGGACCTGAAAAATTGCTAAAAATAGTAAACTGTGCTATAATTAAGGAAACTGAAAAATTGAAAGAGACAGTTGTGGGGGTCCAAATGGGATAGGTGGGTGGCCATCAACATACACCTGGATCATTCCTCCCCCCTTAGGAAGCAACGGTCCTCATTGCGTTGAGTTCCTCCTTGAGATGAGGAAGCTTCTGCTGAGCTGGGTCTCTGGTGAGCTATTCTGCAATCTCTGATGTGTACAAAAATGGTGGGAAGCGTGGCGACGACGGTCCATATTGAACACTCAGTGCAAGCAAAGGAATGGAGGAATTTTGTGCTTCAAAGCATTGTTGCCCATAGCCTTGGTACTGGTGTAAGGACCATGTCGGAGTGGTCTGAGTTTCTGATGGGTTTTGGTAAGGTGTTCTCTCTCTAGATGCAACCAAACTTTGTCGCCCACCTGAAACTTGTGTGGTACCCCTGTGGGTGAGGAGAAGTTGTTCCTGTGTTCTGTCATGACTGTATCCCTTTGCTGCTGCTACTGTGTGGAGGAACCCTTTTTGGGGGTCATGGATGTAGCAATAATCTTCCCCTTACTTTGGGAGTGAACCAGACAGGAAATAAATTTCCTAGTCTGGTAGATGAGCTTGTTGCCTTTCTTGGCAGTGATCAAAGAGGTGGCGGTAGGTGGGGCTACCTCCGGTATCTTGTATAATGAATTATCCAAAGAAATAATGACAGCACGAGGCCTTGACTCATACAGATCATGTTGCCTCCACAAGTATGGTTGACCTAATAGTACATCGCAAACATCCAAAGGTGTAACATCACACAATACCTCGTCTATGAAGGGCTTGATGCTGTAGGGAAGGTGGCACTACTGTCGAACTTTAAGATCTCGTCCTTCATGAAGCCACCTGATACTGTATGGATACGGGTGTGGTGTAGTCGGTAGGCCCAACTGCTTCACGACCTCTACTAAAACAAGGTTCTTTCGGCTCCCATTGTCAACAATGAATTGTAGCGGTGAACCCTTCACCCACATTTGTGAGTGGAAAAGGCGCTCCCCCTCCTCTGGGTCTTCAGGCTCATTCTTCT
>APFE030490350.1:0-10436 GCA_000404065.3 Pinus taeda
ATTATTTATTTAGTTATTGATTTATTTATCTATTTATTTATTCATGACAGGTTAATTTATTAAATAATAAGAACATGTTTATGATTTTATTAATTATAATCCTTTTACGAACAAATTTGTTATTATTATTTGATAGATAATATGTAGAAATTTGTTATTATAACTTGGTCTAGTGTAGAGTTAGGTAAAGTGTGTTTCTTTACTATGTACTTTTGTAACTTACAATCTGACGGTCACGATATGTAGTGATCCGATGGTTCATTCTCTCCTCGGTATTACTGGCACTTGATTTGTGGCTTAACACTAATTGGTCCATGATCTCTATTTCAAGAGCATGGAGGGTCATTTCTAGGGTAACCCTTCATGAGAGAAGCTTATGTAAATTTTCATTCTTTTATTAATAAATTTCCTGAAGTGGCCATGTTGGCTCAGGCCATGGATTGTTTCCCTCTTTGAGGGTTTAAACACGTCAACAATGCTAGTGTATTGATCTGTGATTTGATTGTGAGCGGTGTCCTTTGGTGTTCTGTCTGAGGAACTTACCCTGTAAATTCCTACGTCTGGTTTCAATTAAACAAGTTTGAAAAGTTTTGTTTTCCCTTTTCTTGGTTGAACGTCTCTTTTCAAGCATAGATTACAATTGCTCGTTTTGTTTCTGTTGAGTCTTTGAATGTTTAGCTTGGAAAGACTTTGCTTTTTCATCTTTTACATATGATTAATGTTCATTGTTTGAAAATTTTTCATTGAAGTATTTATGTGAGAGCTTCATCCTATCATTCCATTGAAAAGTACATAATTCTAGTTTGTTGAATCGATATGTTGCATTAAGTGGCATCATTGAAAGCTAGAATTGCATCATCATTTTGCAATTGAAAGGAAATGAACTTCTTTTACCATTGAAAGGACTAGTTGAAGTGCATTTTATAGGAAGATAGGAAGTGGAAATATTTTTTCATTATTTTGTTTTCAAAAAGCGAAGTAGTGAAGAGTCATCTTGCTTTTAGTTGCTTGTTTTTTGCATTGATTTTTTTCTCTACTCTCATTAGTGTAGACATTCATTGAATTGAAAGGGTTTTCTCTCATCTAGCTAGATATAGAATTTTTTCGAGTCACATCGATAGGAGCTAAAAACTGAGACATAATTTCAAGATAAACTTTAAAATGTATTCAATTAACCTAACGTGCATTTGAAACCTAACACTCACATTTTAGAGGTCTAGGCTAGAGATGTGTTTCAGCATCTTTAAGCCTAGTAGTTATTGTTCGCTTCGGCATTAGACAACACTAGTACGAACTTATGCTCCCTGTACTGTCATGTATATAAGGGGAGAACCCACTATGTTTGTAATCCTTTATCCACAGGAAACTGAGTCTGCCACCTTGTAAACATAATACACTTAACACAACATTAGAGGAGATTTCCTACCCGTACTTCTCGGTTTGACGGGAGGTATTCTGCAGTTCACAGTTACCTAGTAATCTGTTTGCCTAGATTATCCTTAGGAGTCATTTTGGTCTTTTTAACTCTCTAAATTTAAAATATCATCAAGCACTTGTCCTTTCAAACTCGTTCAAACAAAAAGCGATAGAGTTATCTTTGCGTTTTTCTCAACACTTAAAACACGAAAAGGCACGAGTCTGTTTCAGTGTCTTAAAAAATATTTGCCAATGATCACATCATATTCCTAATAGCCTTTTTATAGACCACATCATGAATATACATTTAATACATTTTGAAGAAGCCCTGAAATTAACCTCTTCTCTCTTGTTATTTGAGACAAAGTCATTGTGGCAGAACCATGAGGTTCGCCTAGTTCCTTTTCCACTCCTCCATCTGAAAGATCATCTAAGGAGCCTCTTCCCAAATTTCTGCAGTCACTTGAGGATCAAGGTGTTGAACTTGGAATTGTTCTGAGTATTGAACCTTTGTCATCTCATCCTTCTCCATTAGATACTGGGTCACCTTACGAATCTAGCCTGGAATCTTGAGATAATCTTATCGAGACTCCCGAGAGTTTACCAACCCCTAAAGGCCACCAAGGACTCATTGTTTTCCCTCCAAATCATTTGTTCGATCCTGTTGTGACATCACTATAGCATCTATACAGTCTGTACGATCAATTGGGTATTCATTTGGAATTATCCCCTTGAACATCTTTGGTTGTGCATCGTCGTTTATTTCCACCCATGGAATGAGAAGGAAATATTCTAGTCTCCTCATGGAGTCACTTAAAGGTTTCTGCGACACACACTCCTCACATTGTTGATGAACAGGGATATCAATTTCCTCCTCAAGGTTTCCATTACACAGGAAGCTTTCTGACGAGCATTTACCCTTGGCATAGTGGACATTCATTACCACATGGTTATACCTCTCTAGATCAGTTTGTGTTGGGCACTCCTAGTGCTTCATCATTGTATCATAACCCTATATGGTCATCTGGCGCTATGCCTAACTCACGTCCGTTCATTCAGAACTCAACCTCTCAATTGAATGTGCATACTGTAGTCACTTAAGTTTCAGTGCAACCCACCATTCTGAATCCACTAGTTTAATCATTTCAACCGACTCTTCTAATTCAACTGATGGTCTTGAGTCAACTCTTTGTAATTTTTGTCGTTTCAAATCTGATATTGGTTATAAAACGATGTGTCTTTGGTCGCTTTTTTACTTTTTCAGATCAAATACACTAATAACGAATAGTACTCCTTGGTCGTAAAAGATCAAGCGGTTCTCTCAAGTATTATTTTATATTTTTTCAGACTTGGGAGACACAAATTTACGAAAAAGTCAAACCCTCGAGTCTTCTTTAGTTTTTTCAGACTCTCTAAAAATGAAAAACGCTGAGTTTCTCCTATACTGGACTCATTAAAATTTGACAGTAAAGGACCTGTTCCATTACAATAGGAATGAACCACTCCTTCTTAGGGTTCGCATTTAAACTAAGTTGGACTCACCCGAAGGGTAAGCTTATCATCAAGCATATGTTATCCTCCTCAAGCTTGTAAAAAATAAAGAGGTACTTGCCAGAAATGGTGGGGGAAAAGAGAGAAAAATGAGTCTATTTGTCATACTTTATAACCACTCTTGGACACGACACTTTCATTCACCTGGGTTGGGAAATCCTTTACCTAACAGTTGATCGAACCATATTGAAAGTCTTCAGCCAGTTTCTGGGTTTTAACTTTGGGTCAATCATCACCAAACCATCTGTCGTGTCATTATGTGTTGAAGAGCTCAATGCAAATAAGCCATTCATCTGCAAAATGTTTGTCATCCATCTTGACCATCCCTGAGTCAGTCCCTGCAACTAAATTTCTTCAACTTGATCTATGATTTCGTGTTGTGAGCTTGCTTACGACGGATCGCTTTCTATCGACTTCGACTCATTATCTAGAAAGATGATCTAGGAATCATCGGTACCTTGAAATTTGCATGCCTCAATGGCAGGTTTCTCGCCTTTGACGACAGTTTACATCATCGACTTTCGATCAAAGGATTCCGTGACATGTTCGACATCCTCACATCTTATCACATTTCATGGATTGTGCTGAGTACTTTGAGAGCCATTGTCATTATTGGTGGTTTCTCTCACGCTTGTTAACAGTTTACATCATTGACTCGTAATCAAGCGGTTTCTACCATGTTCGACTTCGACACATTCAATCACATGGATAGAATTGTACTGTTTCGGGACGTAGAAATGAAGACCCTAGATCTAGTTTCCACCATCCAAGTTGCGAGGAATTTTCTATTCATTATATTATGGACTATTCATAAACAAATGGCTGTGTCCATACTGTGTCCACATGTGTCTGTACTTATGATGTGTTACGAGATCATTCCTATATTAGAGCAGTAGTTAGTCTCCTAGTGAGTTAGTCTTCTAGTCAGTTTTCAGTCTCTTAGTCAGTTTTTATCTGAGTATGGGAATGCCTACCTCAGCGATGATATGATCTCATATATATATTTTGCATTGAATGTTTTTACAGGTTCCAACCGGGCTCTCGGAAAGATGATCCTTGAAATGATAAAGCACTTCACTCTTCCTATACGAAAAATGAAAAATTCCTCATATACTACAGATTTCGCACTTTAGGGGGCAATATGTTACACAAAAATATCGTCATCTTGATTATTTGCAGTTGGTGTAGGCCTATCATCACCTATACCAGCTTCCTAAGCAAGTCTTAAACCTCGGCTCTTCAAAACAAGCTTGAGAAAAGAGAGAAAGACATCAAAAAAAGCAATATAACTCTGGTTCCGCACTTTCTCTTACTTTTGCCTGTGGGACCGCACCTTTTTTTCAAGGTATCTACGTACTTATACGCTATGTATGTAAATGGGAGGGTGCGTACCCCTGTAAAAGTCAAAAGGCGCAATATTTATCTTAAAAAACTCATCCTGGGTTAATTCTAGAGTTTTCTAGAAGCATTTGTTATGTGGATTGTTCGCTCCAAGTGGTTCATGTATCCCATGAGAGGAGGAACTAATCCCTTGTTGAGAGGAGCTATCCCTTTGAAGGAGGACTCTATCCCTTTGAAGGAGGAGCTGGTAACTGATCTCCATTGCACTATAAATTGAGGCATTGGGTCAGTGGCCAGGGAGGTTAAAAGCTGAACTTTTGAGGGTAAATGCTAGTGAAATCAAGACTTCCTATTGGAGCTTAAGAGGAGAGATCACATACCTTTTTGGCCCCATTAGGGAGTGAGTGAAGCTTGTCAAAGTAGAGGAGACTTCTTGTTGGACCCTGGAAGGAGCTTGTACAACATCAAGGCAAAGGTTGTAAGGTTCTTTTCTTTTGAATTAATACAATCAAGCTCATTTTTCTCAACAAGTATCTTATGCTATTTGTTTCATGGACTCCTTGACTTTCATGTTAAATATGTTTTATAATATTGGATATTCATGTGCTATTTAATCGTTTGCCTTGTTTGTGCTTGCAGGTTTGCGACGAAGGAACTTACTTGGATCAAAGGAGCGAAGGCATCTCCAAACTTGCGTTGGACATGAGGTAGGCCCTTAAACACATTTGTTTGCCATTGCTTATAAAGCACATTTAGAGAAAGATAGTGTCTGATTGGTTTGTTTGTCATTAGGTCTTCATTAGATTCTAGGAAGGTTTGTCTTGTCCGCAAGATCGACTAATTCCGTGGGACAAAATGGCGACTATCTTCATAGGGTAGCTGGTAGATGTCCTCAACTGCTAGCAGGTTTAGGGTATCCATAAGATCTTACCTTACCCCTCTGAGCAGGTCTAGCTTCAGTGACTCAGGGTCAAGTATGCACCTGGCCCTTTTGTAGCTAAGCTAGAACCTTTCCTCATAATCCTCCAAGGATTCATCATGCCGCAAGGTCATTCTAAAAATTTCCTCTTTAGTGTCTTTAGATTTGCATTAGTCCCAATACTTATTGGTGAAGGCTTACTACATCTAAGCCCAGGTTGTGATGTCATCCCCATGTAAACCCATGAATCAACACAAAGGTGCATCCTTGAGAGTGGATGGGAATAATTTCAACTTCTAATCATCAATGATGTAATCATAAGTTCTGCATCTGAAAACAAACTCAAATAAGAAAGTATCTGAATCTTCTGAGATCAAGCCATGGAAGTAAGGAAGAGTAGAGGGGCTTATGTTTTTCATCTTGGCATCCCCATTGGTTTCTCTAATGGGAAAAGCACCCTCAGTTCTTTCTTTATCTCCTCTGTCATTCATATTTTCAGCCATTAAGTCAATTGGAATGGGTTCTCCTTCTTCTTCTCCCCCTGTAGGCTCTTTAAAAATCTCTGGTTGTTCACCTAAGGGGTCTTCCAATTCACATCCACCGAAGAAGAGGGAAGTTTGGTTGTTTGAAGTAGTGGGGGTATTTGGCAGAAATTTTCCTAAGTTATTCCTATTCCTACGAGGCATGAAAGAAGTGTTTTTGTTTTGTTTTGTGTTTTTTCAAGCTTTGAGTCTAATTGCAAAATTGAAATAACAAACTGAATGGATACTAACTGTTGAACAAAATCTCACTTGCATAATGGAAAAGAAAGAAAACCAACTTACAATTACTCTTGCATAAATGAAGCTAATAGCATAATTAAAGAGATAAGAAATGGAAGAAAGAAAGTGGAAATCACTTCTTACTCAGAAACCTCCCCGACAACGATGCCAAAAAGTGATGAGCACCAGTATTGCAGCAAGAATGTTGCAACTCCTTGGGCTACCAACTTTACTTTATCAACCCGAGGTTCATACAAACTTGGAGGTGACAATGATGTATACACAAGTAGATGCGATGGGTCCACTCTTTGTCACTGCTGATCTAGCGATAGACCACTATGGTTTCTCAAACCAACCTTCTATTGATTCATAAGAAGTTTGATTACTAGTGAAGGAAGGGGAATTTTGCACTAATTGGGGGAATTTAAATCTTGTCTACTGCAGTAAGGAAAGGTTGAAATCAATAATTTAAACACACCACTCATCTAACTAATTGCTAAGAGAGATCTTGTTTCAGAATAATTCTAAGCTAACATGTGTGTAATCCTAATTTTCCTAGGCATGCATTCTGAAATAACCAAACATTCTATTGTTGTGCATATGAATGAACATAATAACTCCTTTTTTCCTTTTTGTCCTTTTTTGTGAAAATGTCAATACCAAATCTTCTTGGTGATGTGGAAGGTAGGTTAGAGATGGTGATGGAAGGTCAGATAGTTTGGGAGGTAAGTAGGGGTCTTCTCCTATCTTCCTCGATGCATTTTCCAAAAATCGGCCTCAAAACAAGCCACTACAGGCCGTCCTATAAGATGTCCTAATGCTTCCTACAAGATGTCCTAATGCTCCTATAGGATCCCCCGTATTTCTACAGGATCTGACCAAGAGAAATAACAGTGATTTGGAACGTGGTATAGGGCTTAGGGAAGGTGAATGATGGCAGAAATAGGGCAAGGGAGTGGCTAGGACTTCTTCAGAACTCAAAACAGAGTTTGTAAGATGGTTGGATTTTCTCAACAAACTTGGAAAGTTGTTCTTATGGAATGATGAATTAGTTGAGGGACTTGGCGACTTTTGGTGATCATCGATGGATGAGATTAGGCTGGGATTGCTAGCATGAGATCTTGTTGCACTATTGAAACTCCTGCAATACATACATTATTGGCATTTATCCATGAATCATATCGAACAAGGAAGATTTCCAATCAACTTAAGAAAACATAATTTCATTATTTGGTTTCCTATTTCATGCATGGAAATACTTGCAAAAGATTTTGAAACACCATGAGATCCAATACAAAGCTGAAGATATAAAAAATGACAATTGAAACCTATCTTTGAAAACTAAAAAGATGCTGGCCTAAGTAGCAGAAAACCCTAAATTCCATAAGAAATCATAATTCTATCTTTTTAGGGATGAATGTGAGTATTTCCTCAAATCATGCTCCCTGAAGGGAGGAGTGAAACCAAATCCACTTGCTATTAACCTTTTTTGTATTCCTTTACCTCTCTAAACTACTACTGAAGCTATGCACAAATGGAAGCAAACTAATCAAATTTACCACTACTTGCAATGAAACAATGCTAAAACCAAGTCAATGCTTAATCTATGAAATAACCTAAACATATAAGTACAAGAAGTGGATCCTTTGCTTCTAGGGTTGGGCCCTAACCCAAGAGCTTTAGCCCTCTAAGTTAACTCAACGTTGAATCAAGGAAATGCTCATTCTCATTATCATATCAGAAAAATTACATAACAATGTTTTGCCACAAAGCCTGAACTAAAAAATGCTTAGTGATCTTACATTAAAAAAATATGAATCCTAATGAGGCTCTAGGCATCCTTATTTATAAAAATGAAGTCTCCAACAACTTCCTTAAATCTAGGGAGGCTTGGCTCCCAAACTCAAGATGAATTGGCTCTTAATTGTCACTGGCTCAGTTGCCCATGATCTCCATGACTCTGCTACTTACAACTCCGAGCTAGCGTGATTTGATTGAAGAATATTCAAATGAGTGAGGGTTTAATGGGGAGGATCTATCTCCTATAATCTCTCCTCCTTGTATCATTCGAGTTTTTTCCCTTAATTAGCCAAAATTTCCATGATTTGCTCTCAAAAACCTACAATCAATGCACATTACACCACTAGACATACATCTTACTTTTACTCATCTCATTAAGAAGAATATAATTAAAACATGTAAGGAATTATGAGAAGAGTTTATTTTAATAAGCTTGGAGGTCTATTAAGGTCCATATAGTTACCCAATGATGAGGCTCATCACAATCCAACCCCTAAAGATAGCCAAAATAATGTAAGAACATGAAAATAAGCCTAAATTAACACAAACTTGTGAGTATAAAAGCCTCCAAGTGTGAGATCATCTCCCAAAATACATGTCTCTCCATGATAAGGTGTAAAGGATGGACCAAGGGGTTTCTCTCAACCTAAAAGTCATGTCTCCTCATCAAAATGGTGCTTCATCACTAAAGCAAAACCCTCTCAATACCAACATCATCCTCTAGAAATACCACATCATCATCAAGCACATCAAAAGGGTGACATCGTCATGCTAGGGCATGATGTCATTAGGACAGAAGGTGTGAAATCCCCTCCAAAGAGATATCAAGTTATCATCATCCCTAATAATTAGTAATAGAAGAAGAACCTCCTTCAAGAAAATATGATGTCAGCCTAGGGGTATCTTGTCATCTCCTAGGCACACCTAATCTCTAAGAAATGTCATATCCTAGATCATCAATGTCTAATGACCTAAGGCTAAGGAAGGGTCTCATCAATGGTGTCAAGTCACCCCTCAAGGTCAATGTCCCTCAAAAGGTGTCTAACATCCCTTTTCATATTTCTCTATGTCATCATCAAAGTGATTGGACATCATCTATGAAGAGTTGGAGAAGAATCACATTATCCTCGAGGGATTTGGGTTGCACCTAGAAGCATCATCTAATATATACTTAAGGAATCAAGTGAAATCTACATCATGGATACAAGAACCATAAGAGTAGCAAGGTGTACCTTATTCAATGAGAAATCCATAAAAGTACTTCACATATGTATTCATTGTTAAATGTCTTACTAGCTTATGATTGTGCACAAGTTACCATACTTAGGTATGGAAGGGTTATCACTTGACCCTATTAGGTGCTTCCAATCCTAAGGGGAGGAAAAATTCATAGGTAAACCCTCTCAAATGATAGGTGCAAGTGATATGTGTTATGGCTTGGGTTTTACTTCATGATAGGTGTCATAGTCTTATACTAGGGTATGTAGAACTATTGTCCATAAGCACCTTTGTAGAGGGAGCATTTAGCTGCTTGAGTTACCTTCCTCACCTTTATTTTTCCAAGCCCCCATATTTTCCTTTTCCTTCATTTGATATTTCTTGTTAAATAAGCTTCATTGATTTATCAAGTAATAATGATGATATATTCCCCCTTAATGATGGGAATTTTATTTCTCCATTAGGGTTGGGATGCTCATTGAGAGTTCCTTTTACTTTGTTAGGTGTAATATGCATGGATACTCTCAAAGAAAAGTGGCTATATAAGGGGGGATATAGCTCAAGTTATAATTGACATTTGATTGCTTGAAATCCCTTACCATTCTTTTGCATTTTGATATTTGGATTGTGCTTTATATTTCTTTATAGTTTCATCAACCTCGGATATTTCAACCCCTTCTTCTCATAAGACAAAGACAACATCGAACCAATATGGGTGACTGACAATACCCAGTTAAATATGGGATAAACAAATGAAGAGGATGATGGCAAGTGTTAAGTGTGAATAACACAAAACACTACCATCATCAAAACCTCTTATTTGTGCCCTCCTCAATAGTGAAATAAAAAATTAAGGAAGGTCACACAAGACTATAAGTAAATGATAACGACCAAGATGAAGTAAGGGAACAAGTACATAAGTATTGGGTTGTGTTATATTCTTTCTACGACTAGCCCACGTAGTTAACCGGGGGGTTAGAGGGGGGGCGGAGCCCCCTTCGTTGCGCCGATTGTGTAGTGGGGGGGGTCATAGGGGGTTTGAGGCATACCTATAACCCCACTTTATGGGGTCCGTGGGAGCGCCCCGGAAAATTTTGGTTTTGGACCCTATGTTAGGTTAGGCGGACCCACCTATGGTTTTGTGCATGATTTTCACACATTTATTTTGGACACGATGGTTTTTGATCCATGGTTTTGGACGCGATGGTTTTCGGTCCATGGTATTGGATGGCTCGGCATGAATAAACATGTATTGTAACATTGAAAGGAAAATAATGAAAAATAAAGCTAGTAGTCCCAGTTTTGGGATCTAGGGGAAATCTCTATGTATATGTGTTTTATGTGTTATGCTCTCACATTGTTTATTTTCTGTGTTTTAGAATTCATATGCAGGTAATTTCTATACAGGGTTAAAACCTACATTTGGTATC
>APFE030490352.1:0-11616 GCA_000404065.3 Pinus taeda
CTTATTTAATGGTGTAGCCAACATTCTTTTTTGGCTTTGTTTATATTATTTAAAGAGAAAAAAAATATATGTTTATTTAATAGAAAATATTTTAATAAATTGCATACCATGTTATCATCTACATACTCTTCTTCATGTGCATACAACCATAGTATATCTGAAAAATAATAATCTTTAAATACTTTTTAACCAAGCAGTCTATTCAATTATCTGAAAACGTGAAAATAGAATAGGAACAAGAATTCTCCTCTCAGCCAAATGAACTATTGTAACAACAATCCCCCCTAAGCCTCATCCCTTCTATTAGTAATGTTAATTATTAGTTGATACTTTTCCTCCTTTTTCTGTAGCAACACCCAAGTAGTTCAATATATGAATTTATGTTTTCCCATATTACATTTCTATCCTACAATCTCTCTCTTCCTCCAACCCTACATGAAATTTTTATCACATCATACCTTTTTGGGGTTTAGGATTATTTGGAAGATGGAGGTTTACGTTGCGAAAAGTATCACTTCAAAAACCATCCCTTTTTAGCCTCTCTAAGATCCTCCTTCTACATCTACCCAAGGAACTGGCAAGCTAGGCTAAACATGTGATCAACAGCCACTATGAGATGATTCAACCTCCTAAGTCACATTAAGAAAGTGGAACTGACAGAAACACACCATAGAGACATTCAACATAATCAACAAAACCCTAAGAAGATAAGTGAGCCACTAAGACAATATGTCCTTGAGTCCCACTATTGTTTTCGGTCTCTTGTGCCATCATTTCCCTCATGTTATGGGAAAGGGAGTCACCAGCAACCCAGAGTCACTCTCACAGGCCTACCTACTACAGAATATGGACCGAAATTATCAACGATGGGTTAGCGACCCTAGGATTTAAGCCACTTTTTGAGGCTCAGAGAGAAGGACACTGCCCAAAACTGATCCATTTCTTCAAATCAATAAACTAACCGGGAGATGAAGGTACTAAAGCAAATACATGTTCAAGATCTTGACTGTATCCCTACTAGCCATGAAAAATATTTTGTCAAACATATCATCGACATGTAACCTACAGGTGTAAACAATAGAATTAAGTGTAGGGATCTCATACTTATATGAGAATCACTATGAACCATTTTCCCCTCATGCCATTTTTTGCATTGTCATCTAACAGGTCATAGGAACATTATCCATTCACATAAAACTAAAAGCATATTGAGAGCCATCTATAGCTGCTGCCATAAAATGTGCATATAACCAACATAATAGTAAGATAAATACAATAAACATATCAGCCATCAAATCCATAAATACATCAGTACCTTTACATGAAAATGAAGAGAACGGATTTCTCATTAATGAATGTAATGAACCAATTGGACATGGGACTATCACATTCGACCTGACCATAGATTGGTTGAGCCAAACCTCTCTTCATCCATTCACCCCCATGCCATATTCCAAGCATGAATGTGGGATCTCATAAAACACACCAATCAAAACTCATTCAATGCTTCCAGAGGTTGTCTACCTAACGCATAAAACAATGATTTCACCTCAAGGTAGGAAATCATCAAAAATATCATCAGAATGGTCTACATTCAAGCCTTCTGGGGCTTCTAGAGAATTTGTCCAACCAAGGCTTCTAGAACTAGTAACTCAACCCACAACTTATCTAGCGCTTCCATAGCATTTGTCCACTCAAGGTTTCTAGGAATAGTAATTCAATGCACCAATGGATTCTAGAGCATTTGTCCGACCAAGTCTTCTTGGACTAGTAACTCAACCCAATCTAGTAAAATGCTTCTAGAGTGTTTGTTCAACCAAGGCTTCGAGGACTAATAAATCAACCGAATCTATGGAAACATGAGAACCAACAAAAAACAAACAATGAAAGTAAACCCATAATCACCATGAATACCTAGGAAATGGAAAGGCCAAGTAATCCACTATCAATCCAGGAAATATTCCATTCCAATGGTAGATCACAACCAAGAAACCACATGCATATTCCATGCATGCCAAAACTAGTGAAGAACCATACATACAAATCAGTACTTGCAAGAAAATCTCATGTAGTTGTTGATGTTGATGCGTGGTTGCACTTTCCTACTCTTCCTTTGCCATATTGCTCTAAAAATCCAAGTATACCACACCCTCCAAGAGTGCTCCAAGAAATATCTAAGTATCCAAGAGTATGAGACAGATCGCCAACACTGAACTGACAAAAAGTTACCCACTAATCCTCAGAATCCTATTTATTAATAAGGCCTCTATTTTCTTCATTTTCAATTATTTCCTTCATTTTCCTCCTCACATGCAACTTTTGAACTTTCACCTCCTTTTTCTCCTAATTTCCTTTATTTTCATAAATAAATGTGCCAAAATGTCTTTTAATTCCTTATCCATTGACTTTGACAATTTCCTTAGCCCTAAACAACCAAATAAACACTGCCTAGGATATGTTGCCCAACATTGAGCTTGGAATAAGTGTCCGAGTCATCCATGGCTATTTTTTTTAACATTTATTACATGGATTTTTCACCAAGGTTGTTATAGAACCCTCCCCCTTGGGGGACACCATCCTCGGTGTTCAATCATACATATACCTCAAAAACATTCTGAAAGAAGACATACAACTTATGGAGCTTTATAACACAACTCATTAAAATATTTACATCCATACACGGGTGTACATATAACAACATCATCAAAATATATGTACCAAAACATATGCCAAATCGTATATCAAACATATATTGACATCATATCTAATCATATATATCAAAACATCATATAGCATACATCGACCATCATAAAGAATGTATCGATCACCATAAAGAATATTCTAAACCAACATAAAACAAATGCTAAAGCAACATGAAGCATATACCAAGCCATCATAAGAAAATACTAAACCACCATAAAGCAACTACCAACCACCATAAGAAATTACCAAATCACCACATCAAAGTTATTTTGCCTCAACCGACAAAGAAGGAAGAATACATGGCCCACGTTTGATCCGACATCTCCTGTGTAGCTTCATCGGGCCCAAATTGCTTCCATTTCACTTTAACTTGCTCTATTTCTTGGTTCTGGAGGATGGGCACCTTTTTTTGCAATATACAATGAGGCTTCAGCTCAAATTCTCCATAAAGTTCCACCTACAGTACAGACTAGTCGAGCACATGATCAGAATCCTTAACATACTTCTTAAGTAATGATAGATGGAAAACATCATGGACTTTCACTGTTGGAGGAAATGAAAATTGATACGCTACTGGCTCAATCCACTCAATGATACTATAGGGTCCATAAAATCGTGGTGCCATATTGGGACATGATCCAATCCGCAATGAGCTCTTCCTCAGTTTGATGTGAAAATAAACCCATTCCCAAACTTGGAACTCTTTGAACAACATGTTCATGTCTCCATACTTGTTCTTCCTATCTTGTACTACCTTGAGATTCTTCTTGATCACCTACATCTCTTGTTCCATGTCTGCCAACATATCTGGTCCAATCAATAGTTTACTAATTAGATCACTCCAACTAATGGGAGTGTTACAACTCCTCCCATATGATCGCTCAAAACGACTCATCCTCAATGACTCCTGATAATCGTTGTTGTATGAAAACTCAACCAAAGGGAGGTACTCTTCCCATTTGCATTGTTGATGCATCACATACATTCTCAACATGTTCTCTAATATCATGTTGACCCTCTTCGTCTATCCATCTGGGTCTGGGTGATAAGATGTGTTGAAGGCCAACTCATTGCATAAACTAGAAAATAACTCCAAAAAATTGGAAGCGAAATTTTCATCCCTGTCTGACACAATCCTCTTTGGGACACCATGTAGTGTGACCATGTCTCAGATGAATATTTCTACCACATCACTAGTTGATTATGTAGACTTCATTGGAATAAAATGTGCAACCTTCGTCAACTTGTCCACAATGACCATGATAGAATCATGTTTCTTGACTCTCTTTCGCAAACGTATGATGAAGTCCATGGAAATGACCTTCCACTTCTACTTAGGAATAACAGTCAGTTATAATAGTCTACCTGGGTGTTTGAACTCTAATTTCACTCACCAATAGTCAAAACATCTTGTGACAAACTTTGTTGCATCCCTCTTCATATTCATCCAATAGAATATCTATTCACAACTTTGAGTGTCTTCTAATAGCCTAGGTGACCCGAATAATGTTTTTCATGAAACTCCCTTAAGATCACCTTTTTTATCTCGCTACTATCTGGTACATATATCCTGTCTTAGAACATGGCCAATGCCTCTACTATAAAATAGTAGTTCATGCCCGTGCACCTACGCCTACACCTATACTTGTACCTATGCTTATACTTGTACTTTGACCTATACCTATACCAATATATGTACATGTACCTACACATGTACCTTTACCTGTACCATGACCTATACCTATACCTGTACTATCACCTTGCTGCAACTTGTGCACAACCTCCATATACCTGACATCCCATTGTCATTCCTGTAAGATCATATCCTGCAAGTCCAACCCATAAGAGCTCCTGAATACCAAGTGATGTACATGTACCCATATGTTGAGAGAATCTGCCACCCTATTCTCCTTGCCTTTGATGTACCTTATCTCGGAATCAATCTCGTTGATCATGGCTAGCCATCTAACCTGCCTCACATTTAGATTCAGTCAGTCAAATAAATACCTTGACCCAATGTGATCACTCATAAGCACAAACTACCTGTGAAGAATATATTGCCTCCACAACTTTAGTGCATGTATAATCACCGCTAACTTGAGATCATGCATGCGATAGTTCTACTCATAATTGTTTAGTTTTCAAGACTCATAGCATACTACATGTTTGTCCTGCATAAGGACTCCACCAAGACCTCTCTTAAAAACATCTGTGCATACCACAAATTCCTTATCTGGATCTGTAATCGGTAGTACTGGTGCATGCATCAACAAATCCTTAAGCTCTTCAAAGTTAACCTCACACTCCTTAGTCCATTCAAACTTCTTACCTTTCCTCTGTAAGGATGTAATGGGATAATAAATATGTGAGAAGTTCTTAATGAACCTCTTGTAATATTTGGCTAAACCAATAAAATCTCTCACATTGTCCACACTCTTAGGAAATACCCACTCCACGACGGTCCTTATATTCTCTTGATCTATTGCAATGCCTTTCTTGGAGAAAACATGTCTCAAATAGTGCAACTCAATCTAAAAGAAACAACATTTGCTAAGCTTCCCATACAACTGATTCTCTCTCAACACCACTGTTAATTGCTCAACATGCTCTTCCACATTTTTAGAACATACCAGTGTATCATTAATGAATAAAATAATGAACTTATGTAAATATGGACACATGACACTATTCATCAAACACATGAATGTAGCTGGAGCATTAGTTAAGCCAAATGGAACCACAAAATGCTCATAATGCCCATACCTAGTCCTCAATGCATTCTTGTAAATGTCCTCCTCTTTGATGCGTACCTGATGGCATCTCGATCTCAAGTAAATCTTTGAGAACACTATCTCTCCCTTCAACTAATCGAACAAGTCATCAGTCCTCGACAAAAGATACATGATCTTGATAGTCACGTGTTCAACTGCATGCAATCAATGCATAATCTGAGGATACCATATTTCTTCCTCACAAAAACAATCGATGCACCCCAAGGTAATACAATTGGCCTAATGTAGCCCTTGTGCAACATTTCCTTCAGCTACAGTTTCCACTTAACCAACTTAGATGTGCTTATCTTGTAAGGTGATTTTTATGTTTGAACTTCCCCTCAAACTAACTCAATCAAAAATTATAGCTTCCTGTGAGGTGGAAACTTTGTAATATCCTTGGGAAATACATCCCTAAACTACTGCAACAATGGGTACCTATTCAACACATCTGCATCCTTAATCTCCTTATTCTTATCAATAGAAATATGCACTACAAATATCTTGCACCTTTTCCTATGGCTACTTTTTTCTTGCATAGTTGTCACCAACCTAACTGATGTTGCTTTCTTCTTCCCTTGCAAGACTATTGGTTCTCCATTGTCATCAACACACTCAATAGATTTGTCATAGTAGTCAACCTTGGTTTTATGTAGATACAACCAATCCATGTCCAATAAAATATTGTATGAACCCAACGGTAATACATTCAAATGTGCTATTGTAGGTGTTGTTCCTTAAGAAACCAATTTCCTGGCTGTGGAGAAATTGTGCTTAAGACATTAATGATTATTGTTTGGTGTCACTTATTTGTCACTTTATTGTTTGTTGTGTTCCCAAATGAAGGACTTGGAAAACTTGGTTTTTAACCCTTAATACATGTATGACCAGAAAATCTACGAATTCCATTTGTTGCTAGATATAAATGATGAATGAAGAAAGTTTAAAGGGGAAGTTAGATATAATATGCTAGTCTTTCACATAAATTACTATCTGTAACTTAGAAGAATTATTAAAATGAGAATTGAATCATAAACAATATTATGCTTAACACAAAAACTATTATCTGTAACTCTTAGAGAAGTTAAAGATAATATGATGGTCTTTCACAGAAACTATTATCTATAACTTAGGAAGGAAGGTGAAAACTTCAAGTATAGGAGCACTCTTTTAAGGAATTTTAACTCTATCTACATAAGCAAATAATGACCTGCAGCTTCATTACTATACTTGAAAGAAGAAAACATAAGATGACACGTAACAGAGAGGGTTACAAAATTATACCCAAAAGTTCATGGAAACTTCTGATTCTTTCATTAATCAACAATTATATCAAGAATACAGTGACCTAGTCTCTGGGTTCTCCAAAATTCGAACCCCTTGTAAATTTTCTTCTTTTTATACATCGTGGAACAATTGTTGATTTTTGAAACTTCCCAAATTATTTAACTGCTTCTCTAACTATATGAATTAAAAACTATTATAGAATTTTACAGAGGGTAAAAGACACCTCAAAGAACATGAAATAATGGGAACATAACTGAATTCATAAGAGGATGATAACTGCTAGCTTTCTCTGTTAATCCACTGCCGATTTCCTTTGTAAATGCCCTAATTATTTTTAATTCATTTTAGCCGTAATGAAATGTCTTTAGCTTGTGCAATACTGGGCTTACATATCTTTCGGGCATTTTGATTAGCTGAAATACATAGGAAACATAACTAATCAGCTTCCTCTTTAGATTCAGCTCTAACCCTAATTTCCTTCATAGCAAAATTAACATGAACCTTTGATTAATACAGAACTCAAAAAGAGTTAATTTTGCTTTAAAAATATGTCAAATCTTCCCATTCAGCTCACCTTTGACCTCCCATCAAATTAATACAGGGTTACCCCTACTTTACCCATAGTATGCATATTTTTATGCATATTCAATGATCTTTCGAGTCAAACCTTTAATCCATAATGGTTAAGGACTCTTTTATAAATCCTTATGTGAAATTATTTATTAAACCCAACACAGACTATTCCTTAGTCACATTCATTCATCGGGACTTAATCACCCTTCTAAAGCTTCAATAACCTTTTATTAATCCAAATATAGCCTGCATATATAAGTAAACCATTCTAAAAGATTGGTTATACCACGAACTTTACCTATAAAACCGTATATCTGTGCTAAATTCATTATAAACCATCTTCAATGAAAAAACCCATAAAGCATGCATAACATACCCTTTTCGCACTTTTCAAAGCCTCTGCACAGTTCTCTAGGCAATATACTTTCCCTATGCTTTACAACCATTGATCAAGATCCACATGATCTAATGGTCTACAACAATTTTAGGTGAGACATAAGCACGAAGAATACCCACCCGAAATGTCCAGTTTTCTCTCTCCACCTAGCTACTCTGTGTCGAACGATAAGTGGAACCAGGTGAGCTCCACTAAAAACCACTTACCATTTTTACTCCACCCGAAATCCCACTTGTAATTTTAAATCCACCCTTCATAAGCCTCGCGGACCCGCCAGAATTACAAAATTAAATCTATATTTTTTTAGGTCTGACCATTGCAATCGCAATCGGCATACCATATACATATATATAAAGTGTTATCAATGATCGCGGACCCGCCAGGGCTTATAAAACATAATATATATACACTTTGGGTCCAACCTTTTCAGTGGTTATTTCTATTATAATCCTTTATAATAGAAATACATATACAAATGTGTAACCATAATGTATATGAAGTGCTTTTCGATATAGCAGACCCACTAGGACTTTACAAATATATATATATATATTGGTGGAACTCAAAGTCACAATTGGTGGAACTCAACGTCCATAGCTCGGTGGTGCGGCTGACCCAATGGGTCTTTAAACCATGATGTATATACCTTTCGGGAATGACCAGGGGTGGTTCCATATAACTGCCACTGTGTTTTGCAATTGTGATTTGATCACATTGTTTAACACATATACATATATATTTTGGTAATGGCTCCATATAACCATTTATAATATGATTTAACTTAATTGCATGGGTATACAACGGCTGATCCTTTTATTCTTCTTTTTTTTTTCAATTTCAATGTATAATAAAAAAAATACTTCATTTCCCTTAGACTTTGTGGATGTAAAGAAAATAAGAGAGCTTCATTAAGGTTGAACCCTTGCAATGACTTTAGACCACACATTGTGATAAAAGTAATAAATAAGCTTAAACACAGTATAAGCAACAACATCTGGCTCTGACTTGGGAGAGTGCTTTTGCCACAGAAGCACTAAGAACCACAAATTAGTGCCTTATCAATTGGGCATGGAGTCATATATTGCTTCACCAAACTTAGCTGTGTGAAAATTTTGTACAGTTAACCCATGTTGATCTTTGCAGTGATAGGATGCTTGTACCTTGATAGCAAAATATTGAGAATTGTAGATTAGTATCCTTAGTTGGGCATAGAGTCCAAAACTATGAAAACCCTGATATTTGACAACAGAAACCTATCAATATTGAAGTATGACACCTCTGTAAACCAGTTTCTAACTGGGAAAGTCACCCTTATTTATCCTTCTAAAGTTAAACTAAAGAACTACAACTGAAAACTAAATGCTCAACACCTGAGCTTATTTATGTACATGATTGATCTCCACTAGGTGAAATCAATCTTCCAATGGTACCAAGTTAGCTTTTGAGTGTTTAATCTAGAACCATTCCACTAGTGAATCTTGAAAAAAAAATCATTCTGAGTTTCTCCTAAGTTCCAATGTTGTGATCTTGAATGTGTTCATCTTGTGAAACCTTCCCTATGTCAATAGCCACAACATTGGGGTTAGAAATCCTTTCAAGAGGAACAAATCCCTTTGGAAAAATATTATCCTTCAATTGAAAAACATTTGTTTTAGTTATTAAATCTTTTGAACCACTGATTTCTGCAACTTCTATTGTTTCCTCCTTATCTTGATCAATTTTTATGCCTCGAAACTCGTCAGGTAGAGTAAAAAATTCTTTAATTTGTTGATCATCCTCAAAATCTTGCCAATTCTAAAATTATCAAGAACATAGGGTATGTCTCTCATTCCTACCTCATATCTCAGTCTTGGATTAATAGGAGACCTTAAAGTACTAGCAGCCACAACCAATGAATCTGCTAATCTATTCTCATTTCTTGGAATAATTTGAATGTTAAAAGCTTCAGAAAAGTTCTCAATCAAATACCATACCTCATTTCTATATACCCTAAGCCTAGGGTTCTTTGTTTGGAAATGATTTTTTATTTGCTTGATGATCAGCTCCAAATCTCTAAAAGCGGAAATTGACTTAACTCCCATATGTTTAGTTGTTTGTAGAGCAATAATCAAGGACTCATATTCTGCCACATTATTTGTTGCCTCGAACACTAATTTGAAAGAAAAAGGGAGCATATTACCTCCAGGAGCAATTAGAAGAAAGCCAACACTTGTTCCTTCCTTGGAATAAGCTCCATCAAAGAAGCATTTTGACACTCCTTCAGTTTGTAGCTCTGTAATTGGCTGAAGCAAGCTGCTTCTGATTATCTTCAATGAGCTTCGCATTATCATAAAATGTGAAACATGTAAATTCATCCATCTCCTCGCTATATACAAGTGAATTACTTGCTCCATTTACTGTAATCGTTTTTACAAATATAGTTTCTCTATAAAATCTCATGTCTTCCCCACCAAAAAATGGTATAACAGCATATGTAAAATCCAATTTCAAAACAACACCCAATTTAGCCCCCGAGGACGTAGATAGAAGCATTCCAAATCTAGCAAGGATATCTGCTACTACTACATCCATGACCAAGCTTCTAGCTGGAATTTGGGCTAGTGACACAGCCAATTCCTTAATAACTACCATATGCTTGACTTTGTTTGAATCAAAAGAATATAAGTCCCTATAGGGGTTGGTAACTTGTAGATCTAGTTGCTTCATTACTGATAAAGGCATAAGGTTATGTCAAGCTCCTGAATAAAACATACAATTATGTAAGAGGAAGTCATGGAACAATAAGGAAATATAAAAAGGAGGTATTGAAGGGTCTACTTCCTCTACATGTGGACCAAAAAGCACTACTAGTTTGTCTTCCTACAAATTTACACTGTCATCTATAATCTCATTTTCTTTCAAACTAACAAACTTAGCAATCTCCTTTTGATAAATAGGTATTTTTGTCAATTTTGTAAGAGGAACCTGAATTATTACCTTTTCCAACTCCTTAGTAAGACTAAACAAGTGACCCTGTCCAGCATTCATTTCGTTCTCCTCGTCACCTTTTTTTAGGACTGGGATTACTTGAGGAATTGAAGCAAGTCTCTCCAAAGGAATTCTCCCAGTTTGATCTTGAGAAGGCTCACCTTGAAGTATCTGTGTCTTTCCATCTTCATTCTGTTGCTACTTTCCTTTATTCACTTGTTTTGCAGACTGATATTCTCGTGGAGTCGCCTTTGCTGAGGAAGTTGAAACTTGCTGCTCACTTTCATTTTCTTGATTTCTTGATCTCTTCCTCGATCTCAAGTCATATTTCTTATGTAGTTCGGTGTGCATAAAATCACAGCATTGCTTCCAATATTTTTCAATTTTTTTTTCATCATGAATGGAATATGTTTCATCATATTCATACTCTTCTTCTTTGATACCAAGTTCATCTTCATCCACTGCATATAAAGTAAAAATTTGATCTTTAGGATGCTCTTGCTTTTCAATAGGTTCTGCTTCTATATATAATGGTGCTTGAATTTGATCTTGATCTTTTCTTTCCCTTTGCAATATTTGCAAAGGTTGTCTTTTGTATTGGGTATTAAAGTTCTTATTATACTGTGTTTGCTTCTGAAAATTCTATTTTATAACTCTAATTTATTTACCTTAACTGACAAAATTTTAATTACATCACACAATCCTCCAATGCTTGAATTTGAAAGGATTCCATCTTTGCCTTTCCCTTGTCTTGGATAGGCTATGTTTTTGGTGCTTTTTTTGCAACCATCAGATTTGATTCTATCTCTAATGCATCTGTTTGGATCTAATCAAGGGTTGGAGCTCTTCTTTCCCTTAATGTGAATCCAAATTTTGATTCAAAAGCTCCTGCAAAAGTTATTTTTGCACTAGCAGGAG
>APFE030490353.1:0-29318 GCA_000404065.3 Pinus taeda
TAGACATGTTTGAATTTCTGAAAGAGATCCTTTTCTGATTTGTAATGTGTCATCAACAGTAGATTGTATAAGAGTTTTTATGAACTCTAATACTTCACTGATTCTGGCCATTTTTCTTCAATGTCACTTAAAAAACACAACTGAGGCAACAGCAACAGAAAAAATAATATTGTACTCTTACTACAAAATCTTGTAAGGGCTTGTCAAGTGGCAACAATGTCGCGAAAGTGGTTGATGGAGCAGGACCAATGCAAAAAATACATAAATGTGAAGATGAGTGTTGTCCTCAAGTTCAAACTTCAGAGCATCTGGCTGCTATGGAAATCATGCAAAATCTCTACAAGAAACTGCTCCAAAATCTCTACAAGAAACTGCTCCAAGAATGACTTCCAAAAATGTCTTCAAAATTGCTTCAAATTCACTTCATAATGCTGATCAAATCTTCATCTTAAGACATTTCACCCACTCGCAATATTTTCACAATATTCAAACAAGAATTACACTGCTTTATTGAGTTTCAGTTTTCATAACAAGTGGGTACATGGCCTGCTATAGGTGTATTCTTTAAAAAACCTGTGATTTGTGATCCAACTGATTTCTATAGGAAATAAAATACTCTGTCCACAGCCTCCTTAAAGAAAAAGGAATGAAAATTGATAATGATTGCTATTGCAAAAATCTTATTTGCTTCTTTCAATCGTATGGTTTGTAAGACAATTAACTACTGGCTGCACCAAGTTCCAATGCACTTCACATTAAAAGGGGAAACCTTTAGCATAAAAAATACGAGCCATAATAGGCTTGAGCAGGACTGAATATCTGTAATATTAAATTTTAATTGTTGCATAATAACAGAATCTGAGTACCACTAAAAGAAGCACTCATATAAGTCTCCATAAACTCCAATAATAACTGTAAATCTGGATTGTGATACAAAACCAGATGAATCTACCAGATGGAGAAATTGTGATTAATGAAGATAAAACATTGATAAGCCAATAATGCTCACCAGCAGCTCAGATCCTAAATTCCAACAGCCTATGAAATTGAAAAGCTCCTCACACAACTATGCAGCTGCTCCACGGTGGTGCTATTCCACCCAAATGCTATGATGGTGTAAGAAAGGTCCTCGGACTTCAAGCCTTCCAATATTAATAACTTGCATCCTCGTTCATGGGCAGCATTTTTTTTTTTGCTACATGTAACTCTTTTGGAATAAATTTAAGAGTAATGGGCTTCCCACAAATGTTGGCAAAAAATTACAATGGCAGAGAAACAGTCCTCTCACTTTTCACCTCTCGGCCTTCCGATCTACATCACCAAACTCATGATGCGCAGGTCGATTTCACCTAAGGTCCAATCCGTCAGCCTTTCATTCAAATTAATTTGCTTTCACCTTCGCTGATGATACAAGTGTGACATACAAATCTCCCCGATCTAAAGTGAAGTTCCTTTGTGTGAGTTTACCACCATGCGAGTCTTTTGGTTCAGAACCTTATCTTGGCGATGCAATGAGATTTATGCTCTCATTCCTTTTGTCGACCATGTAATAACTAACCTTCCAATCCAAGAACCACAACGACGCACCTACCATCTTTTCAAAAGCATATGTCTATGGCTTCACGTGTATGGAAAGGTTAAGTTAAATTGAGCATATTATGTCATGTAACAGAGTTTTCAGTGTTAATGCGGAAAGATCATCCATATATCCAGAAAGAAACGTTTAGGAAATTTTGAAACACTCGTAAGAGATAAGATCTCGTGTGTGGTATTCAGCAAGATCATCTCTATAATCGCGATTCTCGGTCAGAATGAGTGATAGCCCATTTGTGATAAAATGCTTTTGGCCCATAGATTATATTTTCGAAGTTGCAAGCCATTTTATTTATTTTCGCGGAGATATGTCCATACTTTGGAATGCAGCTCTGTTAACACACACACATTCTTATGCGTAGAAAAGTGAACCTACATGCATACATTTCAACTTGCATTCTCTTTCACTCATGAAATGAGACGCTCTCATGGTTCCCGCGGTGAGAGAGGATAGCTTCGGCTCAAAGATCTATTCATCTGTAGAGTACAGTGGCAAGGACAGTTTGAAGAGGGCAAGAGGAAAATAAGTCGTGTTGCGATGGAATTGGGCTCTGTTGAAAATCCAAGTTCTTCAACTTTTGCATTCAATGACGAGGACCATACTCTTGGAAATTCTCTTCGTTATGTTTTGAATCATGACCCATGGGTGGAATTTTGTGGCTATAGTATCCCTCATCCTTCAGATAATCGGGTGAATATTCGAGTTCAAACCACAGATAGCCGAGACAATAAAGTGGCGAATGCAAATGGATGGGAAGCCGAGACAATTGAAAGAGAAAAATAGAGAAGGTTTCGGTCGAGACAAAATGGGTTGGAAAATGTCACGTGGAAACAGTCACGCGGAAGTTATGGGGTCTAAAAGCATAGTTGGTCCATTCAGAAATGAAGCTCCGATGTCTTGCCCAATCCATTGCCATAGAAAAACAAATTCTAACAAATTCTAAATAACGTTATCAGCTTCTTACATTTACGCCATAAGAAGAACAACAGAGTTACCGAGGTGCGCAGTCTTCAGATTGTCAGGCCAGGTACGCAGTCTTCAGATTGTCAAGCCAGGTACGCAGTCTTCAGATTGTCAGGCCAGGGAGGCGTTCTCTGAGAAGCCTATCACTCAGCAGTGTAGGTAGCGTGCAGGGCCAGGGAATCAATGTCAGAGTAGTGCTCAGGACTGAGCAGCTCTCAGGACCGCATGAGTTACAACTATTTCTGGGACCTGTGCGTTTCCTTAAGAAATTAGGTATGCAGCTTCAGGCAGGCAGGTAGGCAGGCGCTCTTCAGGTAATGAAGACTGGGCCAGCACTATTCAAGGCAACTCAGATGAGTTTCTCAGGGAAAACAGGCCACTCATCATGGCTCTGATACCATGTTAATCAGACATGGACTGCGAAAACAATAGAAAGATAAATCATGCATTACATTTTTATTAACAATCTGATATACATTTATAGTACATTTGGTGACCGTTGGGATTCACATCCCAAGGCCTCTTGGACTGCTTTGTCCATTCGGCTTCCACGCTAACCCTTTAGGATTAGGTGTCCAACAGTTTCTTTTGTAAACAATGACCTCCGCTCTTCGACACTGCTAGGGAATAATGAATTTAGCATTCCCTTCAATAATTATCCAAGACGGTGATCGAGTCCACTGTGAAAAGATCAATTCGTATTTAAGCGTGGAGAGTAAGAAGGAATGTGTCTCAGAAGCAAAGATCTTTGAGAAAAATGTCTAAGGTTCCAACAGTGCTGGTTGTTATGCCCGGCAAAATTTTAAACAGCTTTTAGAAAACCTATTTTTCTAATTCTTTAGCTATCTTTTCAGTGCACAATCCAGATTAAATTTCTAAATTTGTGATTCCGCCACTCAAATCCAGCTTGACAGTTGACAATTTCTTTAAAATTTTTAGTTGAATTCTTAGAATTCGAATCAAATTTCGCAAAATCAATCAAAAACTCCATTTCTAAATGCGCAGGCCATGGAAATTTTGCCTCTGAACCGTGGGATTCTTGAAATCTTTAGTTCAGACTCACATCAAAATCTTAGTTTGAACGGAGAAATCTTGTTTTATTATGGTGAAGTTTCGTTCAAATTCCCGTGTTAACAGAAAATCCTCCTTCCTATGCCTGTTTTTTGTTGAGTCTTTTGATCTTTGGTAGGGGTTTGGAGGAATTCTGCAAGTAGTAGATTGATTTTTCAGTCGACTCAGGGGATTGGTTGTCAAGAGTTTCAATTATTTGCATTCGAGAGCCTACATATTGTGTTGGCTTCTTTATTGACTTCTTTCAAACCAAAGGGTTAGTTTGAGGATTCTGCAAATAATGGGGGCATAATTTGTTCATATGGTATAGGCCCCCTAATACGAGACCAACAATGCACGGAATCAGGTGAATCGCAAACCCTCAATCATTGAGGGGCTATTTGGAACTCCGCTTAGAACGGTGGGTGCCCAATTTTGTAGAATTGCTTTGGGGTCTTTTTAGCTTTCCGGTTCTTGTTAACCAAATTGTAATAATGATTTTGGTGGATCTGAGAGAGTGAAAAATCTTCTCTTAGCCATTCCTTTTTTAATTTACCGTCTTTTGTTGATACCTTATCCCATGGCAACGTAAGTGGGTTGGCACTATATATATATATAATATATATATATATATATATATGTATATATATATATATATATATAATATATATATATATATATAATACATATATATATATAATACCGTTTAACATATTATTCGTTGAACCAATTTTATGGGATATGTTTTTTTAAAATAACCTTTTAATTATTGAATCTGATTTACCTTGACCCTTCATGAATTTTGTCCGATCCATATGTTAATTTTTCCAAAGATCCAATCTCAAAACATAGGATAGGATTCCGAGATTCAGTACAAATTTCGGTTAAGGGCCTTTCGATTTTTATCTGAAATCTGAGATTTAGCACAAATTTCTGTAATGGGATTTTGGATTTTTATCTGGAATCTGAGATTTAGCACAAATTTTTGTAATGGGATTTTGGATTTTTATCTCGATCATGAGATGAGTACAATTTTCTGGAAAGGGTTTTGGATTTTTTTGTCTATTCATTGCTCCAACTGTTCTAGAGACTGTATTCAGATTTTTTCCACACGTCAAAGAATACATACCATTTTGGGAAAGTAAAAGATTGTGATGAAAGTAATTAAAAACATATGGTTTAATTTATAAACTTAAGGACGGAGCCTTAAGTCAAGCGAGCTAGCCTTCGAACTGCATTTTCTATGCAAGTGCAAAGTAGATCAATGTTGCTTCAGTCAATCTCCGGGTTTTGTTTATAAATTAAACAATTTCTTGGCAGTCATTTACGTTAATGCTGATTGCTTTAGCTTTAATTTTGAAGAATTATTATTGTCGTTTACCATAATGCTCACAGTTATATGGAGTTTATTTAAAATGTCAATTTGAATTACTCTTTTCAGTAAGCATTATTTTTACTGGTTAAATTTTTGTTTATGCCATTTATGTAAAGAATAATGTCTAGTGATCTATATAATTTTATTTAATTAGAGAATAGCCACAACATGTTTAATTAAATAAAATTATATATTTTGATTGGTTAGATCACATAAAGATTATTTAGACATTAAATTGTAATTAATTAGACTAAATATAATAAATTTTATCCCACAGGAATTTTTATTATATTTATGTAATTAATTAGGATAAAATTTCATAACCTACCCACAGCAGTTATGAATGAATAGTTTTATCATAAAGTTCAAAACAATGAATAATTGTATCTGCTTGAATTAAAATTTTAGCCCACAGGAAATTGTCATTCCATTCAATTTTGAGCATGATTTACATTGGTAAAACATGAAATTTTATTAAGCCTCAAATTTAAGTTTCTTGAGAAGGATCGACCAAACCAAAAACATAGTTTTTGAGAAGGATCATTAAGAATCTCACACTTCCACTATGGAAGACAAGTTCGTCTCCTGTTTTGAGGCTACTTTACATGGTGTATGGCTTAAGAGTTTCATTTCTGGGCTTAGAATTATGGATTCTATCTCTAAGCCATTGAGAATATATTGTGATAATTCAGCTGCTGTTTTTATGGCTAAAACAACAAAAGTGGGAGTCGAAATAAACACATCGATATTGAGTATTTAGCTATAAGGGAACGTGCTAAAGAAAAGAAAGTGGTCATTTAGCACGTCAGCACTGAGTTGATGATCACTGATCCTTTGACTAAGGGCATGCCACCATTTAAATTCAAGGATCATATAATGAATATGGGACTTGGTTCCATTATGTAGTTTCGCATTGTATGGACAATGTTTTTAATGAAATTCTTAATTATTGTGATGTTTTCTCTCATATTTATGTGCACCTTAAGTTGATTTGAGAAAATTCGTTTAAGAAGGACCAAGAATAAACATAAGGTTTATTCATTAAGAAATTGTTGCCACATAAATTATAATAAGAATAAATACATAGTAATACATGGAAGATAATACTCATAATTAGAGGACTTATCGCCATGATTCATGTATCTATTACTTAATACAGATTATCAATGGTTTTTAAGTTGAGACATTAAGTTTGGAAGTATGGACCAAGTGGGAGAATGTTAAGCTCCATTAATGTTTTCTAACTGCTACCTACAGTTATGGAACTAAACTGCAGTCTTTCCTTAATTTATGGAAACCAACTGCAGTAGTTTCCTTAAATTAAGGAAATCAAGTGCAGTTAATTAATTTTCTGGTTGGAGCTTCTGAAGTGGTCCATTACTACATCTGGAGTTCTCTACCTTGATCTGTGGAATAGCTGACACATAGCCATTAGAAGCTTGATGGAAGCTTGGCTATAAATTCATCTGTTTGGTCCCCAAGCTAGCATCTCAATCCCCTTCAGTTGTTTACACTATCTAGCTGAGAGAGCATAGCTTGGAAGTGCCTTCAGATTTTCAGTGATTTTTGTTTTTGCTTGGATTAAAGCTGGAGTATTGTTTCACTGAAGAAGCAAGTGGACTGTGGTTTGCAGCAAGAGCATCATCAATGGCTGGAGGTAATCTTGGGCATTGAAGTTTAATTTTAGATTCTTTAATGTATTCAGATTCCGCATATAGAATCGCTGTTGTAAATTTCTTACATTGGTTAGATGGTAAAATAGAGGTGATTGAAATGCAGAAAACTTCAAATACTAGAGACTAAATCAGTGGTGTAAACTCATGTGATAGTCGATATAGTGTATGTTTAGGATGGATATTGCAGATGGTTATGTTGATTTCTTTTGAAATTAATAAAAAAAAATATTGCTACGAGTGATCCATTCCATCATCGATGAATTTGAATGGTCAACATCGTTGGTTCTCATGTCTATGTTCACACTTATTGGATCCCACCAGATAACTATCATGTTCACATTTAGCCTTAGACTCATTTCAGAAGTATATTGGATAAAAATAGGAAATGAATAAAAATTTACATACCGATCTGTTAGGTCAATTATATTAATGCTATTTTTTGTAAATAGTAAATTTTGTTTGTATCATACATTTGGACAAGATAATCACAATAAAAAATCGAGAAACGAAAGTAATATTATTGCATGACCCAAAATAATGGGGCTTGTGCAAACAAAAGGTGTCGACCACTTTGGTTTTCTATTATATTTTGACACTGTTTGGTTTTCTGTTTTAATGAGGTTCATACAAAATATTTTCTTGAGTATTCTGATGTTTGGGAATTTGACCAGTTTGGAACAGATAAGGTATTAGTTGTATCTCTTGCAGTTTGTAAAGGAGGGTCTTATTTTAAAAATATACTTCTTTATCACGTACTTTTTCTTCCACCTTTGCAATCTTATAAATTAATTGTGAAATATTTATGAAGTTATAGTTGAAATTGGTTTTATGTATTTCTAGTCTTTTTGGAGGGAGTTATTTTCTTTAAAGGTATCTTTAACTAGAGGATGTTTCACAATGATTTAATGATGTGTTTAGTGTACATTTCCTATTAATAGTGTTAGCTGAATTCTTCTTAAGTACATTACTAATTGAGAGATCATATAGTAATGTGATTGGGAGGTACTGACCTTAATGCATTACAACATATTGCTAACATTTCTCCTAACAAAACCTTGGTGATCCAAGTACCTCTTTTCAATGTCATGAATGAAGGTTTACATGTAGAAATTGATAATGCAGGTATATATTTTTTATTTATATGGAATTTATCTTTGTAATTTAAAATTACAAAACTATTTTTTGTCTAGGTTTTATTGAATTTTATCCAAGCCATCCATGGAATGGAATCATCACTTTCATTCTTAAGACAACCAAGTGTTCACTAATTTACTTGATAATAGATAAGTAGATATTGAAATTTAAAAGAGAGCTTAGATATTGATGATCATGGTAACACAAGAGTTTATGATTCTACCTATTCTAGTTTCTTCTTTTAGAGAGGCGATGCTTATGGGTTCATAAGTTTACCATCATTTGAAGGCGTGCTTCCCATGATTTGAAGGTGTGCTTCCCCTCCTCTGACACTTCACAAATATTTTGTTTCTCATATTTGTTTTATAAATAAAGTTTGAACACTAAACTACAGAATATGTGCATAATCTATTTTTAGCTTTCCTTCTTAATATTTTCCTTTTTATTTTTATTAATTAATATTTGCATATGACAAGTATGTATCTATTTTTTATTAATTTTAATTTAGATGTTTAAAGGAGCTGGTTTCATTTACCCCATGGTCAACTATCAAAGTCAAACCAAATTTGGCATTTGTGAAGCTGATTCATGGATGGACTAATTTATTAAAGTGTGGGAGGATAAGATAAATGAAATTGAGAAAATTGTTTAACTCCAAATATAAATTAATTTAATTTGTTGGTAGATCAGTGAAGTTGTATTATCTGTATATTAAAAAATATCATATTCACTTGCATATGTAACATCTAGCTAAAAAATTCAAATTTTATTTTCCAGAGATTGTTGGTGAGATATGAGCTGCATTTTGAGAGGTGTTACAAAATTCAAGAAAAATCTCCTTCTAATGAAAATTTTCCCTTAAAAAGTGAAATTAAGTATCTATATGCTTTGTGCTTTTATGAAAAACACTAGTTTGATTGAAATTTGGTTGTTGCTGTATCATACTTTTGTTCTTCTAGTGCATCATGAAGAAGTCTTCTCAACCAAAATGCTTCACAAGTGGTTGAACATAGAGATACTATTCTTTTGCTTATGATAAAATAAAATACTCTTGTTTTTGTTGCTCCAACAAATGACCCAACCCAATATTAAAATCATATCGAACTATAGATATTTTATAGTCCATATTTCAACCCTAATCTAAATATGAATAACCTATTAGTTTAACATCAAAATAATGGGTATATTTATTGCTAAAATTTATGTTTCCTTTAATATACCTTAGGACATCTTTTGTTGCCATCCAATGATTTTTAAGAGGTTTTGTCATAAACTACCTCAACAGAGTGGTTGAATATGCTAAGTAGGGTTTACTTGTAATCAAATAAATCAAACTTGCAACCATATCCACCTCTTTATAACCATCGTCACCACTTTGAAATTTAACATTATATTCTATATGTAGTGAAGTAGCTTTAAACTAATCCATTCTAAATTTCTTCAACAATTGAGGATTAGTTCATTCAACAAATTTTAATTTTATTTTGGTTTTGTTTCATAGGCTCTTGAAAATTCTAATAATATTAATGGACTATCTCTTATAGGTAAGGTATGCAAATCCATGAGGAAGGACCCTTTTATTTGTTGCTATTCCATGTTTTTAGGTTTTGTCTTGGTATTCAATGGAAGTTAATTTGTATGTCTGCATGACCCAATATATGAGACACGGAATAGAGAACTTCATGGTACGGGAGCTTGATGGAACTCAAAATAATGGGGCTTGTGCAAACAAAAGGTGTCCACCACTGGTTTTCTATTATATTTGGAAACTGTTTATTTTTTTGTTTTAATGAGGTTCATACAAAATATTTTCTTGAGTATTCATTTCTTGGACCAAACACTGTATTAGTTGTACCTTTTGCAGTCTGTAAAAGAGGATCTTATGTTAAAAATATACCTCTTTATCAGGTACTTTTTCTTCGAGCTTTGGAATCTTATAAATTAATTGTGAAATATTTATGACGTTATAGTTGAATTTGGTTCTATGTAGTTGTAGTCTTTTTGGAGGGAGTTATTTTCTTTAAAGGTACCTTTAACTAGAGGATATTTTACAATGATTTAATCGTGTATTTAGTGTACATTTCCTATTAATAGTATTAGTTGAATTCTTCTTAAGTACATTACTAATTGAGAGATCATATAGTAATGTCATTGGGAGGTACTTACCTTAATGCAATACAACATATTGCTAACATTTCTCCTAACAAAACCTTGGTGATCTGAGTACCTCTTTTCAATGTCATTAATGAAGGTTTACATGCAGAAATTGACAATGCAGGTATATATTTTTTATTTATATGGAATTTATCTTTGTAATTTAAAATTACAAAACTATTTTTTGTCTACGTTTTATTGAATTTTATCCGAGCCATCCATGGAATGGAATCACCATTTTCATTCCTAAGAGAACCAAGTGTTCAGTAATTTAATTAAGAATAGATAGGTAGATATTGAAATTTATAAGAGAGATTAAATGTTGATGATCATGGTAACACAACAATTTATGATTCTACCTATTGGAGTTTCCTCATTTAGAGGGGCCATCAATATGGGTTCATAAGTTTACCATCATTTGTATGCATGCTTCTGCTCCTTTGACATCTCACAAATATTTTGTTTCTCATGTTTGTTTTATAAATAGAGTTTGAACACTAAACGAATATGTGCATAATATATTTTTAGTTTTCCTTATTAATAATTTTTTTTTTTTGCCATTGATTTTGAAAAATTTCCCTACCTTTTGTGGGTCTTCAAGGTTGTAATTAAGAAGTATGGTCAAGATGAAACAAATCTTGGAGGGGAAAGAGACCTTGCTCCAAACATTCAGGTGCTTCATTGAATTAAGCGTGAATATTAAATTACTACATTTTTTTCTTCTATAATGCTTATTGTATTGAATGTTATCTTGTTGAAATGCACAAGAATAAAGAAGCCATAGAATTATTAAAGATTTTCATTGAGAAAGAAATCACAACCCTCGCATTCTTATTAAGTTTTTTTCTTTTCCTTTGTGGATTTTTTATTAGCTATAATATTGAGATTGGTTACGTGGTTAATCATGAAATATTGTTTTAATTGAGAGGTTGTTGTTGGCATGGAAGTAGCTACTTCTTAGTTCTACACTCAAAAGGACCAAAAGGATGATTTAAACATCTAGAAGGAGGTGAGCCTCTATTTTGCATTATTCATACAAATGCAATACATTTAGTGTGCTCTCTATAATTAACCTGTGCATTGACATATGGAATTTTTTAAGATAATAAAATAAATTCAATGCATGAGAAAGGAACATCACCATTATCGCTAGAGTTTTACACCCTTATTTCCTTTGTAAACAAGAGGTAAAAGAAAGATTAATTAATTAGAAGGAAATTCATTAGAGAAATTATGTTATTTATTTGCATATAATTGTATTGTTACCTTGGAATTGGATCGCTACAAAATAATAATGGGAGCCAAAAGATAGCTAATCAAGCTTTATGAATTGTTTATTGAGGATTATTTAATTGTATCTATGGAGGACCCATTTGATCAAGATGATTGGGATCACTATGCACAATTTACAACAACCCACAATTGGGGAAAGGTCCAAATTGTTAGGGATTATCTATTGGTGACAGATCCAAGGGTACAAGCTTGTCTTTTCACACTTGCTTTTAGTTTAATCATTGAGAGTTTTCGTTTCCCCAACCAGTTCTTGATTTTCTTCTTATTTTTTCTAATTTTGTTTTAATTTTGATTGATATATACTGGTGGAGCGTGTTGGAAAGACAATTAATGAAAAATATTTCAATGCTCTTTTACTAGAGGTAAATAGGTTGATCCTTAATTTTGTATATTTGTTGCTCATGTGACATATGGTGTCTAATAAGTTTTTGCAAGCTATTTTAGGTGAACCAAATTGGTTTTCTTACTCAACATATGGAAGAAATAAAGATGACAAAATGTGTTGGATGGGGAGTGATGACAAGACATCCCAAGTATTGATTTAATGTTTTGTTTTTTTTTTTTTTTTTTCTTCCAAGTTTCTTTCTTCCCTAGTTTTTGAAATTTTACATCATATGTGATATTGATGTGTATTTTTAAATGTGTTTCTAATTGCTTATGCAATGTCGAAATGGGAAGCACCTTTATTGTAGATCTCACAGTAGGATTGGCCACACTAATGTTCATTTTTTAGTTTTTGGTTGCATTAAAGTGTGTAGAGAGATTAGTGAGTTGAAGATGTGTCGAATGTGAAACCTTAGTGTGTATGGAGTCTAGCATCTAATCCTTATTTTGTTATATACTTGAGGATTGAAGGTTTATTATTATCATGAAAAAATTAAGGTATAACTTCACCTATGATCTATAAGGGTCATACGGGTTATCTGTTTACGTTATCAGAGCCAAATTAATGTATGTGCTAGAGACTTGCCAAATATAATTAGGTGTTGTTATAATCTAGTTTTCTCATTTTTATGGAATGATTTATTTTGTTTTTTTTTTTATTTACACTCTTTATTGTCGCCTTTGCACATCTTATGAATTGAGTAGAAACTCTGGTCGACAAGTTTATGGAGGTGCAATTTTCTGCAAGCCTGTAGAGCCACACTAAAGAAAATTGTTTTGACATATTCTAGAATGTTTTTGATGAAAGGATATGGGGAAATGAATAATATTTTTTTCCATTTTTTATCAAGGTGGATATTGGTGGCTATGTGCCTATTCCACTTGTAAACCCACAATTGTTTCTTTCAGTGTTTTTTTTTTCTTAGTTGTAGCATAGTTTACTATTTTTGGCATTTTTTTGGGTTATGAACTTCTAGAGCCGTTTTGAGGCCCTCAACAATGTTTTTTTGGAAAATCATTGGTCTCTAATATGAATTTTCAAACCAATATTTATTTTTAATAGGTGTAGTCCTAAAATAAATCTTTCTAATGATGTATCATGTGCATCAAATGAAGATCCTATGTGGATGTTACGACCTTAGGAAGTTAATGTACCAATTTATCCCAATAGGGCCCATAGTTTGGTGTTTCATCTACGAGGGTTAGGTTTTTTTATTTTTGTAGTTTTCCATTATTTTTCAATGATAAATACGCCTTCAAGCACCATTGTAACACAATTCAGAGGCATGTAGCCACTACATCTCTTCTAAGAGATAAGATACCTTCACCCGATCTAGTCTTATTTCTATTTTGTTTATAAACATATTTCAATATCTTATATTAATCAAATGAAGTGTTATTTCTATTTCATATGTACATTTATGGCTATATATGTAATTATTTGTACTCCTATTTAAATTCATATGGTTGGCATCACAGTAGTCTGCTCTTTCTCAATCTTTCTTTACATGTCCCCAACGAGGTTGAGGTATAAGGAGTTAGGGCTCAATCTGGTTGAATCTTTGCAATACTAGTCTCGCAAACCCCAATGACTACCCATGGGTGAAGAAAATAAAGATGAGGTAGTAGGAGATCCGATGAAAATATTTCTCAAGGAGGTGCTCAAGAAGCAAAGGAACATGATTATGGATAACTTTGCCCACATCCTTCAGTGGTTGCCCACTGACAACACATCCACATCCAACAACTACTTTGGAGGTGCCACTCCTTTTAAGGTACAAGTAAGCTTTAACATTCCCATATTTTAAGGCCAAATAGATTCAAATGCCATAGATAAATGGTTAAATCTCTTAGAAGGATATTTTCTTGTTCATGATTTTTCCAGTTGGGAAAATATTACTTTTGGTCTTCCCAAATCCATCCCCATGTCAAAGTATGCCCTCACTCTTTTTAGCCAAACCCACTTGGAATTCATTTCACGATGTCGTCAAGTAGCAGTACTACCGTATTGGGAGCTATGAGGATAAAACATAATCTAGACCACACTGTGGTAGGGAAGGGATGAAGATGTGTCAAAGCTTACCAAAGGGAATGATGTAATTAGATGACCATGTTCTTTTAGGTTATGAAAAAACTATTTTAGGGGTTGATGAGCCCTAGTTTATTGACATATAAGATTGGGGTTGAAGTGCCCAAATATGTCTATAACAGGGATTAATATATAAATAATGTTAAAAATTAATATGAAGATTGTGGGAGATAATTGAAGTGTGCTAAGAATAATGAGTTTTTGTAAATGAATGAATTGAAGGGAAAATGAGGGGAAAATGAATGAATTGAAGGGGGTGAATGTTTATGAGTGGATTTTATTACTTAAGATCTATAAGTCATTGGGCCGAGGGTCCGGTCGCTCCAGAAGTCAAAGAAATGCTTTGAGCCCCTTTGACTTAAGATTTTGGGTGTTTGAAACTTATTGTGGGAAATTAGTTAAGTAAAGGGTGAAATGAGTGAGGGGAAATTAGTTAATTTTGACTTTGTGAATTTTATGCCAGTCCCATTTCTCATTCAAATTTAGAACTTTCATGATGAGGGTGATAAATATGCTTTTGTCTAACAATCATCAAAATTCTACAACCTTCTTCTACTTACCCATCTACTCATCCTACCATTTTTACTTCTCTTTATTAGGGTGCATTTAAGCTAGCAAACTCTTATAAAAAAAAAAAAATCTTTTCTTTACAATGGCAATCTAACTAAATCTAACCTTATTACATCCAAGGGCTCAGGTTAAACAGTTGAGCTCCTTTTATTTACTCTACCTAATCTACTCATTTGCCAAGATTAAATAGTTTGGTCAGATTTTATTCTCTATCTATGAACATCAAATTGAAACATGAAATAAACAAGTTTAAACACTTTGACTATCATGGATTGTGGCAAAGATTAGAAGCTACACACAATAATTCATTTTGCACAAAAAGTAAGTAGTAGTGGCATTTTGACTAGCACACTTTTATGGTCTTTTCTTTTCTTGGGGTTCATATTTTTCATCTTTGTTGACCTTTTTATTCTTTTTGTCCTTTGATTTTTCTTTTACGATGTACCCTCCTTACATCTTTTAATTTTTTGAATATGGAAAACATTTGGAGAAAGAGAAGGTATGTACATTTTACAAGTTTAATATTAGCGATTCAAAAATTATGACTCCTATTGGTATAGTAACCTAACAGTGGCTCCACTTGGGGATGACATTTCCTGGTGAAATATCAAGAAATTGTAGATCAATGGCCTTTTGAATTGTTGTGATGTTACTATGCAACTTTTCTATTTTTACTTTTTTTTTTATTATTTTATTTATGACAGTGAAACCTTTGAAGCTTAGGGCCTTCTCTTCAGGCTTCAACTCCAAAGATTCACTATCCAATCAGCTCTAGACTTTGAAAAACATAATATGTACAAATGATTAGTGGAATCAATAACTAGGTTCAATGTAGTGTTTAAGTATTTGACCATTAATTGGTCCTCCTTGTACTTTTGTGCCATCCATTTCTCTGAGGAGGAAAGCATTATTACCTCTGAATGCATAGATGACATATAGGCCTTTCCGTAGGAAATCAAATTTCCCATGTTTACCTTTATTCTCTCTTCTTGAGTCCCATTTGAAAACTTTGTCTCGTAGGTAAAAATCGTCTCCCTTACTCCTTTTATCAAAAGCCTTCTTGATCCTTTCCTACACAGCTTAAGATCTGATGTACACTTCTTCCCTACTCTATTGTAAATGAATTGTTTGGTTGACTCTTCTTTGGATGGAATTTGGTTCAACCTGCAACTCTTGGATCATCTTCATCATTGGTGTTCCCAGGCATTATGGAAAAAAAATTCCATGCCGTAAACTAATTGATAAGGACTAGTACGAATGGAATTTTTTGTGGTTAGCTAGTCTGCCCATAAGGTATTCACTAGCTTCCTGTTCCATGTTTTCTTATTGTCTTCTAACAACTTTTTATGATGTTTACTAAACTCTTGTTTGAGGACTATGCTAGTCCATTTCCATGGGGTTAATAAGCTGTGGAATGGTCCAAAGTTATATGGTACTTGCTGCAGAAATCAATCATTCTCTTAGACTTGAAGGTTACTGCATTATCAATGATGATCTTGGTTGGGCACCCAAATCTAGAGAGGATGTTGGATTCAAGGAAGGTTATTATCACAATATCAGTGGCTTGCCTCAATGGTATGGATTCTATCCATTTGGTAAAGTAATCTGTAGAAGTGAGGATCCATTTATGTTTTACTGAGGAAGGTGGGTGGATTTCACCAATGAAGTCAAGGCCCCATTATTGAAAATGTGCTTCAGTAGATATTGGTTTCATGGGGAGGGGTAAAAGCTTTTTCTTTCCTTCAAAAATTTGGCATTTATGACATGAGGTTACAAATTCCTTTACATTAGAAAACAAGCGGGCCAATAGAAACTGGCTCTAAGAATCTTATCTGCAGTAGCTTTCCAGTAAAGGTGTCCTCCACATTCACGTGCATGAAACTCCTGTAACACCTTGTTAGATTCTTCGTTTAATAAATAGTTAAGAAGGACACCTTCATGATTCCTCCAAAACAAAGCATCGTCAAGTATGCAAAATTTTAAAGATTTCATTTTTAAAAACCTGCTTTTGGTCCTCGATAACTTAGGAGGATCTTGTAAATTTTGTAAAACATATATGATATCAGCATACCATGGTCATTTAATAAGGGTCTAGCTGATTGGTGGAGTCACCATCTCCTCTCCATTATCCTTTTCTGCAATAAAATTTATGTCTAAGGCTTGATAGTTCGATTCATCCATGAGCTTGACTAAACCTTCACCATTGATTAATTTCGTTGGCTTGATTTCTAGGTCATATTCTAATATAGTAGCAGTCCATTTCCCTCGCTTTCCATATGGACCATCATTAGTTAGGATATCCTTGACTACTAAATTGGGGACCTAGGCTATTATATGATAATATAAAATGTAAACTTTAAAATCTTTGATAGCTTTGACCAGAGCAAAGGCTTGCTTTTCCATTATATTGTACTTTTAAGGCGAATCTCTCAAGGCTTTGCTAAAAAAGGAATTAGGTTGTTCATAACCCTGACCATTCTTCTGCATCAGGACTGCAACTATTGTATGTTCTGAGGCACAAAAAAATATGATGAAATCCCTATCAAACTTTGGATTGACCAAAACTGGTGTCTTTGTTAAGGCTTGCTTGATATCTTCAAAGGATCTCTTAGCTTCAATGGTCCATTTTATGGTAAAATATTTTTTCAACATGTTATTAAATGATATAATTAGTTCTGCTAAGTTAGAAATAAATCTCCTAAGAAAGTTTATTTTTTCTAAAAGGGCTTGTAATTATTTGATGCTCCTAGGATGTTGTATCTGTAAGATGGCTTCAATTCTTGTAGGATATATTCTGATACCATCTTTAGAGATTATGTGGCCTAGCAATTTTCCCTCTTCTAAACGAAATAAATATTTTTCAGGATTCAAATAAATTCCATACTTCCTACACTTGATGAAAACTTGCCTTAGATGATCTAAGTGTTGTTTACCAGATTTTCAGAATACAGTGATATCATCTAACTATGTTAATAGGAACTCATGAATTTCCTTAGAAAAATCTATGTCCGTAGCTCTTTGAAAGTTTTCCCCTACATTCTTTAATCCAAAAGGAATTTTCAAATAAATGAATGTGCTCAAAGGAGTAGTGAATCTTGTTTTTGCCTGGTCACGTGGGTGAGCTAAAATCTGATTGTAATGAGAAAACCCATCCAATAATGAGGTCCTGGTTATCCCTACTACCATTTGTAATATATGATCCATTTTAGGGAGAGGGTAATTGTCTTTAAGTGAAACTTTATTGAGATTCATGAGCTCAACACACAATCTAATCTCACTAGTTTTCTTCCTTGTTGGTGCTATTATCTTGGCTTCATACATTCTTTTGATCTCCTTTTCAATAGAAGGTAATAGAATAGGATTAATCCTTCTAAGCTTCTATCTAAAAGGTTTTTGATTTTCTTTTATGGGGATAGTGTGTTGCATTATTTTGGTGTCATAGGACTTGAGGTCCTGATAACTCCAAGTGAAGACATCTTGGAATTCCTTTAGAAGTTCAATGCATTTTACTTTTTTAGTAGGAGGTAAGGACTTTGAAAGTTTTATCAATTTTGGATTTTCCTTGGTCCCTATGTTGCACTCCTCTATATTAGATTTTAGGGGTTCCATCTTTGGTTTTCCAGGGAAATCATTTGAATCAAACAAGTCTTCCAAAGGAGTTAATCATTTGGGCAAAAAATTGTCTTTGAGATTAATGATTTCAGAATCTTCGTTAATTATCTATTCAATTTCAACTTGCTTTAGGTTTTCAATATCTGATTTTGTAAACTTTGTGGGATGCAATCTATCTATCTCTTCATCTTCTAATTTGTTGATTTCTAATTTATCTTTAAAATCAAGATCGATTGTTATATTAGTGTCTATATTGCTATTTACAAATTCTTCCTCTAAAGTTAAAAAATTATTTATTTGTTGGTCATTAGTGAATACTTGCAAGTACTTTAAGTTACCTGGTATAGCAAGTTTGTGCCTAACCTCAGTAGTGTACTGATGGTTAGGTTGAAATGGTAACTTACAAGTGCTGGCAAACATTGCTAAACTATGAGCCTACATATTATGTTTCCTTGGAATGACAGCAAGCTTAGATTCAAGAAAAGTGTTCAGTATTTCTACATGTGTTCCTCTATAAAAATTTAATATCAGGTCTTTGGTCATATATACAACATTGATTTGTTTTATAACCAACTCAGAATCTCCCATAATAGAAACACTTATAGCTCTTAATGTTTTACCTAATTTGAACCTAAAAGAAGTGCTTCATACTCAGTCATGTTGTTAGTGCATTTGAAATTCAATCTATATGCATGGCCCTCTCAGTAATCATTTTCTAAATTGTAAATCCACACTCCATCAAATTCAAGATGCCATAATATTTCATGTTCATAATTCTTACTATCTCGGGCAATAAAATCTTCTTTTATTAAGGTATCTTGATTATCTTTTTTATCTGAAATCTCTTGAGTTTGGACAATTTCAGTTTGAGTTGTAACAAAAATTTATTTTGGTTATGAAATAATGTTGTTTGAAGCAATTTCTTGTCTTTGTTCGGAATTGTACAAAATAAAAGAATCAGTGTTAGAATGCATGGAATAGATAGGAAAGTTTTGAGGCCTAGCTTAGATACTCACTACATATTTCATTAGGATCTTTCTGTACAATATTTGAGGATGTCCAATGACTGAAATTGTAGCATATGACATGTCAAGTTGCAAAGATCCTTGGAGTTTAGTCCCCCATGATCAAAATAATAGCATGCTATATTTAGGTGGTATGTCAGCAACAACTATGTCCATGAGAATAGTATTAGTAGGGTATTGTACTAGGGAAACACACAACTCTTTTGTTAGCCCTAGGCACTTTACTTGACTTGAATCAAATGAAAACAAATTCTTGTAAGGCCTAGTGATATCCAAGTTCAATTTTTCCATAACAGATTTAGGCACTAAATTGTGTGAAGCCCCAAATGGTTTTCCATTAAGATGAGAACCGAATATAAGCTCAAGCCGATCGTCAAACAAGTTAACAAATCTTCATTCTCAACAAAGTTTAAGGATTTTCTTGTTTGAGATTTGTAAGTTTCATTTTTAATCAACTCTATTAAGGGGACTGCGAGTTTTAGCTTAGCCACCTCTCCTCCCAAATTTAAATCAAAAGGGGCTTTCTCTGTTTGAGGATGTGGAATTTTCATGGTAGGATTTGGAGTAGTTTGCTCTTATTTTTCTGCATTTGAAGTCTTTTGCTGAGGATTTTCTAATGGGATGTTTGGAGATTCCTCCACTGTCTCCTTGGATGGGATTGAAGTGGACAGTTGATTATCATGGGGTTGGTCATTTTTTATATCTACAATGGTGGGACTAGAAGGATTCTGATTTGGTCAAGAGAGGATTTGGAGAGTTTTTGTAACTTGAACTGCTTTGATTTTCTTCGGTTGATTTGAAACTGCTTTCTTGTTTTGGTCAGGATTATTAGTGTTAGTTTTACTCCTTAAGTTGTACTATTTGTGCACTTCTAAGATAGAAAAATCATAACCTTGCTTGTAATCTAATGATTCTTCGGATTGGGTCTGTAATTGTTGAAGCATATGTAATTCATGATCATCTTGGGTCAAAAAGACAATTTCCTCCTCATCTAATCCCATTAAGTTAATTTGTGTGTCTTGTTGAGGGTCTTCTAAATGGGAAGTCTAAGCATAGTTTTCTTCAAAAGGAGGCCTAATATTTTGATCAGGTCCATTTTTTCCAGTGTTTTGATTTTGATTCTTTCTAAAGTTTGGATTTCTCACTTGAGGGCTTGTTGATTATCCCAGTGAGGCTTTCTTTCAATGCTCTCTATCCTATACATCAGTTTTTCCATTCCTTTGACTAGGGCATCTATTTTAAGGTCAGAGGATGAGGCTTCATCTTTCAAGGGTACTCTCCTTACATTCTTAACCCTAGCTCTTTTTGCTAGAAAATTAACTTCTACACTAATTCCTACACTCTGCATGTCTTCTAAGGTTGGAGGATTTCTCTCTCTCAGTTGAAATGCCATATCAGTATCAAACCCATAAGGAAACTTTATCAAAGATAGGCTAGGTGGGGGTCTAAGATTGACTGGTATTGCATTGTATATATTATTAAATTTGGTAGAGTAATCCTAGACTATTTCATTTGGTCCTCTCTTGATGTTTTCATATTCTGAAAGGATCTGCAGAGGGTTCATTTTATTTTCTCGTTTATTTAAAAATTACTGATAAAAAACTTATAACGTGTCTATGCTATTAGCAGGTAAATATCTAAACCATGTTCTTACATCAACAACTAGATTCTGAGAAAAAAAGTCTCATTTGGACATATCCAATATCAATTTCATGTAATTCAAAGAAATCAGGCATTTTGTTTATATAATATTGTGTTGTTTAAGTTCCTATGCCATCAAATTGGAAATTTGTTTTCTGGTAATCTTGTGCCATGGCACGTTGTGGAGCAGGCAACACAAGAGGATCATATCTATTTGCCATGGCTCTAAGTTGGGCAGGACTAAGAAGTGGGGTTTGGGTACCGAGAGGTGATATAGTGGGTGATGGCGAATGGGACTAATGGGTGACTGATGTGTAATGGTAGGTTGGTGGGGAAGTGAAGGTATAAATGGAGGTCAGGAATGAACTTCAGAGATGGAAGGGAATAATGGTGAACTAAAGGGAGTTGAAACTATTTCAGAAAGGTGAGGGATCTTAGCAGTGGTAAGGGATGATTGAGGGGAATTTAGAATGTATTGATCAATTGACAAGTTTTCCCTTTGGACTTCAAGTTTTGATGTAAATTCTGGATCTAGAACTATGTCATCAACTGCACTCTCAGACCTGGTTCGAAATAAGGAAAGGTAAAATGATTCGTCAAAGCGGAGCTCTTATAAAAACAACCACTCATTAGGGCATCAATCTGCTTTAATTGAAGGTGTAGTACTAACTAAACTTTTTTGTCTTCTAGATATTCTGGAAATTAGATTAGGATTATCAAATACTTGGGGAGGGTTTGGATTTTTGTTGGCCCTAGTATAGTGAGTTCTCCTTGAAGCCAAAGTTTCAAGTGTTTCTAGTTATTTTCTTTTTATGAAATTTTTATAAATAACTTCTAATAAACCCTTCAAGAGGCTTGAAATAAATATTTGAAATTTCTCAAAGGTTTATTAATACTGAGGATTTGAGTTCCCCAGTGGAGTCGCCACTATGTTATCACTCAGAAGTCTTCCCTAGAATTGATCAAAAGATCGAATAATCTGGGGTAGCCATAAACCAATCTTCAAACTCAGGTTCTAGCTAATGAAAGTCCAAAGATTTCTCTCTCTTTATAATTTAACTTTGTTTGGGTGGGATTTTAGGCTAGTTCTTAATGATCATGAGGATTTTGATTTTGATTGAAAGTTGGGTGGCGGAATTCTTGGAACAGATGGATAGGATTAGGTGTTTAAGCCATTGGGCTATGGAGTTAATAAAATGATAGCTTAACTAGATCAGATCATTAAAGGGATTGTTCATAGGGCAGGCTAGCAAAGAAAAAGGAAAATTTTCAAAGGGCTAATGGATGGAATGATTTTAACCTAGGTGAAAGGGAAATGAAGAAACCTTAGACTGGGATCAGAATGAGGAACAAAGTATGATCATCAACAAAGGGAAATTACGAATCGTTCACTACATAGACCACAAAAAGAAACTATAGAGGTGAGGAAGCATTTAAGAATTCCCTAACTAAGATAGTTTAGTAGAAAACATTAAGAAGGTAAATAGTCAAAACATAGTGCATTAAAGCAAATTCTGAAATATCATTTCTAGTTTACCATTCAGATTTCATAGAAACACATATGATTATTAATAAACATAAGGAAAAACAATAATACACATGAGATAATACTTATTTGATTTTCGCTTTACACAAATGTCTGAAATTTATTCCATGATCCAGCAAGCCAATCCAATCTTGATACAGTAGCACTTTGATTTTAGATACAAGTCTACAGAAATATCTTTGAATCCACGCTAAATAGTTCAAAATGTGAAGTATTTATACAAAAAATATTACAAAATATCTCATAACCGTTTGAGATTTAATTAAGGAAATAAAAATATCTACAAGCATGAAGATAGAGACATATGGAAAACTACATCATGTTGTCCCTCTTATTGTGGTAGTGATGGATGTTGCAGTTAAACTTGATCCCTTTTAAGCTAGCTGATATGTGTACGCTAGAATCATCTTTGTCTTTAGTCTTTGACTCATACTCTTTAACCTGCTACTCTTTGACCCTGTTCACCTATTTCATCTAGCTCTCATTCAGATTTACTATGGTAAGTTATAGTAAATCTGTCATTTTTCCCACCATTCATCCTTAGGTAGCTTTACTTTGAGCATTCTTCTATAGATCTCGTTTGCCTGAGTGTATTTGGAAAAATTAGGCTTAGTGAGAAACAAGTTTTTCACCTCATGCTCCAGAAAGAATAGATCTTCTATAATATCATACAATACTTTCCTTATAGGCAAGGCCTTGATACCTGAAGTCCTAGCTTGATACTTGGCCAACTTCCTTAATCTGTCAACATAGTCCAATTGGGTCATAAGTTTGTCATGGGTGACCATAGGACTTGGAAGGCCTTTATTCCTCAAAATTCGAAACTTTTCCATGAATTTGTTAATGCCCACCTGCATGTTATGCCATTTTTCCTCCAAAGCATAAGGTTTCTTTTAGAAATAACCTTTTTGATTTCTATGATGGCCTTAGTTCTGTATTCTACACCCATATCATGAAGTTCATGCCTGTTCTTTCTCTTCAAGAAATGGATGAGTCGATTAGCTTCCTTAGGTTGGTCTCCTAAATCTCCCTTTACTTTCTTAATAGCCTCGGTGGCCACTTTCACCAGTTCTGTTTGCTCAAATATTACTTGAATTGATGGCCAAATATCATTGACAAAGTCAATGATATTGGCCGAGAGCATCTCCTTAGTGTGCCCTAATGGCTTTTGTAGAGTTAGATATTTTTCTAGGACCTTAATCTCCTCACCCATTCTTAGGGATTTCTATGTTTCTTCCCTCGACTGTATCTAGGCAAGCTTGCAGCCAGTTTCTAAGCTTTCCACTTTCTACTTAATCCTTTTAAGTTTTGTTGCCTCGATGGACATTTCCTCCATGGCTTTCAGTAACTCTAATGTCTTTTTTGTTGAAGCACCTTCTGTTGTAGACTTTGTGACTGGAAGTGTTGCGGCAGGTGGAGCTGTCGGTGCTAATGTTATTGCCAATGTTAAGGGAACTGCAGTTGTTACTTTGGGAATGGCAGCTGTAGAAGTGGTGGCCAATTCACTTTGTTTGCACTGAATCAATGTGTCCAATTATTTCTCTGTTTCTTTCAACTCGTCATTTAGCTTTAATACCAAATCCATAAGCTCTTCTTGTCCTTTTTGAGTCTCTAGGACCTCTACTCTCTGTGGGTGATGTAATGTTGGAATCTTAAGTTGCTTCGTCAAAGCATCTATGTCATCATTTTTCTTCTTGATCAGTCTTTCAGTGGCCTTCATATATTTGGGATCATGTCCCAACTCAATGATTAAGTCCTATAAGGACTTGATTCTGGTGTCTTTTGTGTGTGAAGAGGCCTTTTCCAATTGGAATTGAGGTGATATATTATTTAGGGAATTTTACAATTGGTGAGCTGCAATGGCTTTCCCTATCAAGGTGGAATAAATCATCTCCCCTATTTGCTTGTGCAACTTGATCTAGTCAATAGGATTTATGTCCTTTGCCAGCACTTTGAAATCTATCTTTTTGAAGTCCGCTTTTGTCCTAGCTTGTTGAGTGGTAGGTTTGAAAAATTTCATCTACATATTGCCTTCTTTAACATAATAGGCTGACATAAGCCTTGTCTCATTTGTAGGTGCCACTTTTAGGTACTGAGCATAAGTTTGGGCTTTTAGCCTCTCATTCCTAGCCTTTATATCTTTATACCTTTCTTTTATGTTTTCATCCCTGTCAGTTGGTACTCTAAAGGAGGACACTTCAACACTTTGTTTGCTTTCCAACATTTGAGTATTTGATGTGGAAGGTTCTAGTGTGCCCCTAGAAGGAGTGGCAGGCCTGCTTCTTTCTCTTTTTGTGCTGGTGGACCCTACTGTTTCTTATGTAAACTCCTATTCAGAGATAGGATTCAAACATTGCATTTTGACCTCGTTGGTCTCTGCATATGTCTGTGTGGTTGCTTTGCCTGAGGTAATCACCTATTCCCTATTTCTTTTAAGGATTTTCTCCTCATTTGTAGGAGTTTTCAAGTTAGGGGAGTACTCATTGTGGGCTATTGTATACCTATTTGATTCAATTCCTTCGATAGTTTTGGCTGCTCTGACTCTTCTTGCACTTGGGATTCTTCTTCTATATGTGTTTCACTTGGTGCCTGAGATTCTCCCTGTGCTTGTGATTCTTCTTGGATTCGGGACTGTGCTTGGACTTGAGATTCTCCTAGCACTTGCAAGAAAGAACGTTCATCAAGTCTTCTCTCTAAATCAATTGGAGCATTTTCAACTGCTACTTCAGTGCTATCCTTGTCCACTAAAGTATTCTCCACCCATTCCAATTGGTTTTCATATTTCTCTATCTTAGGGATTCGGTGGTGAATGTAGGGAGCCTTTTTTTTTCTGTCTTATGTTGCATATAAAGTCATAGGGGTCATATCTCCATATGAAGCTTTGTTTTAGTTTAAGTATTTGATGGATTTCCTCTGGTTCTTTCCCATCCTCTCTGCTATTACATACAAAGGGGGCTAGTTGATCTTTGATTAGTTGGGCCTTATTTTTGGCCTTAACAAAATGTACGACATCTGAGTTGATTATCTGCCTGTAGTTTTCGAGAGAAAATAACCTCATTGGGAGGTATCTGGGAAATTTATATGGGGCAAACTCATAGCCATAGATCCTAATTTCTGTGTGATTTTGGTACAAGTACCAATCTCCCACTTTGTGTTGTTTTGATAGCTATAGGATCCTCCTGATATCTGAACTGATTCTTGGTGGAGGACTTCCTAGTAGCATGGTCATTACAGGGTGTACAAAAAGGTCTATGAAGTCTTTGTATGGATATGGGGAATCATACTTTTATATAAAAGGAGTCAACAAAATGATTAACCTAGGATTACCTTTAGTGTCAAGCTTTCGGAGAGTGAATGAGAACTTGTTAGCTTGGTGGTATAAGAAAAGGTGGTACAAAACTAAAGAATACTTAAACACTCTTTCATTACTCATTCTCAGAAATTGTTCATGCATCCTATCAACTATGTACTTGGCATAATCATACATGCCATTAGGGGGTTGTCTTGGAGTAAAAATGGACATGAAGGATAAGATGCTTTCATCTAAGTATTCGCTTGTTGTATAGCCTAAGATGCTAGATATCATTGACACAATGTCTTGGCCAAACTGAGAAAATATGGCATATATATATGGAGGAGGATCTTGTGGGCTATTTCTCTCTTCTACAATAAAAGTCTAGAATATTTGAGCAAGCTTGGTAGTGGTAAGCTTGGGGAATTGGTCTAGTAAGTCTCCAATTGGAATAGGGTTTAAGTTTTTCCCTAGTTATAGTTGCAGCCTCTGATTGATTGATTCTGCAGTGATGGTAAAAAGTATGGTTTGGTTAGGGGACATCACTGCTCTTCGGATCGGAATGTAGTTTACATGGAAATAATGGAAAATCTCTAGAAAGATGTGCACCTCACGGAATTGGTATTTGGGCAAATTATACTCCCAAAGACCTACCTTATCAGCTTGGTTTAGGTATTGGTATCTGTGTCGACAATATAACTTGAGAGGAGACTCATGGACAGAAGTGTCCTTGATTTGTAAGTCTTTATCAACAAGGTGAAGGTGGTCTAGGTCCAGGTGAGGAGTAGTAATTGGCTTGACATCCATGGCAATTAGGGCAACCATTCTTAGTTCTTGTGGATTCAAGAATGGGGGAAAGTAAATTTTAAGTCTTGGAGGTAATAGTGGTCGAGTTCCAGGTGGGTTTTATGTTATTTAAAATTCCCTTTTATTTCAATTAAAATAGCTTAGAGATTGGTTTGGAAATTAACAGGGCTTTAAATGAATTCTGGCTTAAATACCTGGAATTGATGAAAACAAGGTGTGAACGAGGTAACTCGCAATTGTGAACAGTTGAAAAGGCTGCAATCAGGCTAGAAGGAAATCTAGGAGCTTTTGGTGTCTTCAGAGCGTAGGTGTACGTGGCTTCATGACTTTGAACGTTCACACGTGCATGCATGGAAAATTACAGTTAAAATGATAAAATAATTATTTGGGGCTTTTTTGGATTTATGCGCAAAAGTCAATTTGGCAAGTATGGGTGAACAGTGACCGTTTGTCGCATAGTGGGATGAACAGTGACATTTTTGGCAGGTAGTGGGCTAGTGGTAAGTGTTTTTCTTCACATAGCCTTTGGGCACTTGGTGGTATTTGGTCGAGGTCGCTCGAATCCACTTATCGAGCACCATGTTGCCTTGTGGGCTCGACAGAAAGCAGCTCATTTCGGATGGGTATTGTTAGGATTTGGCCCCTTCTGAAATCAACGTGGCTTGTCAAATGGGGAGGGGGGAGATCGTTTGGCGATCAAGTGTGGAAGTTTTACGAAGGGTAATGGAGGGGCCCAACAGGCATTTAGTTGCGGTGGTTTTAGTTTAATGAGGGGTTAAGGCGGGGATTAAAATATTAAATGAGATTTGATTGGTTAATGGGTTGATTTTAATTAATTGTAGATTGATTAATTATGTCATTTGTTGGGGTTGGGTAATATAAAGTTTATATTTCAATCTTTTGGGGGTAGGGATATTAAAGTGAAAGGGGTTTAATCAAATATATACGGGAAATGGTTTATTTTTCGCGAATTGATATATAAATAATGTTAAAAGTTAATATGAAGATTGCAGCAGATAATTGAAGTGCACTAAGCATAATGCATTTTTGTAATTCCTTCGCTTTTACATAGAAACATTATACCTTAGGCTAAGTGCTTTTTGTGGGTTTTTTAATAAAAAGGGGTATCCATGGCGGTGATTTCTTTTCCTTAGGAAAATGGTATTTTAACCTTAGGAAAAGGGATTTATTAGGCGAAAATGAATGAATTGAAGGGGGTGAATGTTTATGAGGAGATTTTATTACTTAAGATCTATAAGTCATTGGGCCAAGGGTTTGGTCCCTCCACAAGTAAGAGAAATGCTCTGAGCCCCTTTGACTTAAGATTTTGGGTATTCAAACTTATTGTGGCAAATTAGCTAAGTAAAGGGTGAAATGGGTGAGGGGAAATTAGCTAATTTTGACATTGGGAATTTGTGCCAGTCCCATTTCTCATTCAAATTTAGAACTTTCATGATGAGGGTGATAAATATGCTTTTGTCTAACAATCATCACAGTTTTGCAACCTTTCTTCTACTTACCCATCTACTCATCCTACCATTTTTACTTCTCTTTATTAGGGTGCATTTTAGCTATCAAACCCTTATCAAAACATTTTTCTTTTCTTTACAATGAAAATCTAAGTAAATCTAATCTTATTACATCTAAGGGTTGGGATTAAACAGTTGAGCTCCTTTTATTTACTCTACCTAATCTACTCATCTGCCAAGATTAAATGGTTTAGTCAGTTTTTATTCTCTATCTATGAACATGAAATTGAAACATAAAATAACCAAGTTTAAACACTTTGACTGTCATGGATTGTGGCGAAGATTACGAGTTGCACACAATCATTTATTTTGCAAGAAAAGTAAATAGTAGTGGGATTTTGACTAGCACACATTCATGGTCTTTTCTTTTCGTGGGGTTCATATTTTTCATCCTTTTTGACCTTTTTATTCTTTTTGTCTTTTGATTTTCCTTTTAGGACATATCCTCTTTACATTTTTTAATTTTTTGAATATGGAAAACATTTGCAGAAAGCAAAGGTATGTACATATTACAGGTTTAATCTCAACCATTCAAAAATTATGACTACTATTGGTATAGGAACCTAACAAAATACATTCCCTACTACACCAACGGCACCTTTAAGACATTTTTTTAAGACAAGAAATATTTTGTCTTAAAAAGACACTTTTTATTTTAATCGTTTTACATTAAAATTTAGTATCAATTGAATTGTCTTAAATTTTCAATATAAAATTTAATACAAAAATAATTTAAGACAAAAATTTATATTTAAGACAAAATCAACTTAAGACAAATATATTTTAGGACAAATTTTAAATTTAAGACAGAAACAGTTTAAGGAAAAAATATTTTAAGACAAAACTTTATATTTAAGACAAAAATAGTTTAAGACAAAAATATTTTAAGGCAAAAAGAGTTTGAGAACAAAATATTTTAAGACAACTTTATATTTGAGACAACTTTATTGACATGCATATGTAACATCTAGCTAAAAAATTCAAATTTCATTTTCCCAAGATTGTTGGTGAGATATGATTTGCATTATATGCTTTGTGCTTTTATGAAAAACACTAGTTTGATTGAACTTTGGTTGTTGCTATAGCATAATTTTGTTCTTCTAGTGCATCATGAAGAAGTCTTCTCAACCAGACTACTTCACAAGTGGTTGCACATAGAGATACTCTTCTTGCTTATGATAAAATACAATACTCCTGTTTTTGTGACCCAACCCAACATATCTAACTATAGATCTTTTATAGTCCATATTTCCACCCTAATCTGAATATGAATAACCTATTAGTTTAACATCAAAATAATGGGTATATTTATTGCTAAAATTTATGTTTCCTTTAAGATACCTTAGGACATCTTTTGTTGCCATACAATGATTTTTAAGAGGTTCTGTCATAAACTATCTCAATGGAGTGGTTGAATATGCTAAGTAGGGTCTACTTGTAGTCAAATAAATCAAACATTCAACCATATCCACCTCTTTAGAACCAGTGTCACCACTTTGAAATTTGACATTATATTCTATATGTAGTGAAGTAGCTTTACACTAATTCATTCTAAATTTCTTCAACAATTGAGGATTAGTTCAT